>LPNX010117047.1:2768-25595 GCA_001517045.1 Pseudotsuga menziesii
GGGCTGCGCCCCCCCCGGCCTCCTTTTATAATTTATTGGACAGAGGTACCTCGGTCGAGGTATTTATAAACCCTCGTTCGAGGTATTTTAAAACCCTCGATCGAGGTATGAAACCTCGACCGAGGGTTTATAAATACCTCGACCGAGGGCTGAAAAAAACCTCGGTCGAGGGCTTGATAAAACCTTGGTCGAGGGCTGTAAACCTCGGTCGAGGGCTTGATAAAACCTCGGTCGAGGTATTTTTTTTCGTTTTTGCCGAAATCCGCTTGCCAAAAAGTGTTACCCAGGTCCATGGATTCACCCTAATATTATTGTCATTTTCAAGTAAAGTACTCATAATTCATAAAAATGTCTTTTCACATTTTTTTATAAAATAATATATTGTCATTTTCATGTTTTTTAATTTTAAATTATATATTCACTCAATTGTATTTAATATCATAATGTCAAACTAATATATATGTATACAATCTTGTACTTTTAAAATAAATTAAATTCATGAATGATATTTATATGAAAAAAATATGTTAGTTATGCATATAAATTAAATTCATTTTTGTTTAATTTTATTTACAAGTTCAAGACAAATAAATGCTAAAGAACAATAAATTTTTGGGAATTTACAATGAATCTTAGTCACATCATTGTAGAGTTATTTTATTAATTTTATTTATAGTCAATTTAGAAAAGTAACTCAACTATGGTTATTTATATTGTGCATAAAAAGTAGTGTAGGAGGTGAGTTGTCATATATACCTACCCCATAAAACCCCTAAATCATAATATTTTAATATATCTTATATTTTTGTAGTACATCTCTTAGGAGGCCCATTTTTGACATCAAATTCTCTCTAATGAATACGGAGGATTATCATTATACCACTTTTATTTGTGCTAACATGACCTCACCCTTTCAAAGAGCCTTCTAAATTGTGAATGTCTTTGCCAATAGTGTAGTGGATAAGGACAACCTTGCTTAACTTCTGTATTACAATTAATTTATTTTAACCAATGCTAAGTGTTCCTAAACTTGCAAATAATTTTTTCATGCGATCTTAGCACAAACCTATGAACTTAAAAGGAAATCTGAGCACTTATAATATGTTCCAAAGGTTAGTTCTAGGTATCGTTGCAATTCTTTTGAAGGAAACGAAGTAACATTGTATAAATATTTTTTACACATTTTTAATTTGAAGTGTAAGTCCAACACCCAACTATTGAATGTCTAATCATATTTTTTCATAAATGTAATAATGATCCTTACTTGATTGTGCAAGGTTTCCCAATGATTATGATGCACCATACCTTGGTGTAAGATTCCCATTGATTTTTTAGTGTGTCTTGTGATCACATGAGAGTGCCAATGCCAACTCATTTAGATGACCGTCCTACTAGTCTATCTACATCTATTTTGGTGAATGACCACATGGATGATTCTATTGTGGAGGTGCACAAACAAAATTCAATTCTAGGGACTTACATTCTCACCCACTTAAATTCATTGGCATCCTTAACATTATCTCCAAGAACTTTCTACTTTCTAGAGTCTGTTTCTCAAACTCATACTTTCATCTATTGTCAACTCCCTTGACAACTATACAATTCCACTACCAAAATCACCATGAAATATCCCATTTGTCAAATTTCCTTTAAATCAAAGTACCTCTACTCCAATTCCACCGAACACTAATTCTTGGATGTCTATGTTGTTGTTGATGTTGAAACCCAACATTTCCTAATAAGTTCATACAGCTGGATATTGTTTTTGCCAACATTATTATTGGTATAACTCATATTTAACTCAGAAAGTGTTAGGAACCTATGTTAACCCTTCTCTATATTTTGTTAGTATATTTTTGTTTGATGCATATGCTTTGTAAGTCTTCTTTGAGTATATTGTATTATCCCACATTCATGGACAGTAACAGCTGTTTAGATTAGAATTAATGTATAGGTACATGTTGAGGCTAATGAAAGAATCCATGAGTTATTTTGAATTGAGATTGCTCAAAGGATGTTCCCTCCTCGAAGTAACTCATGATCAATACAATTTCTTATGTGTTATGCTATTTCTGTTATATCATGCATTTTCATTGGTTATTGCAGGAGATTCCTCACATTTGGTATCAGAGCACTTTCTTGGGATCACTGGGTGGAATTTCTACCAATCTTTTTATTTTACATTTCTTCCCAGCATTGTGATTATTGCAGTTGTGCTTCTTCATTGCATTTGTATTGTTCATTGTAGGTTCAGATCCAGGAATAACCCTTACCCTCTTAACTATGGGAATTACTTGGGAAAACCCTAAAACACATTGTGAAGAGTACCACAAAAACACCAAAGTAGTTGGCCATTGAGAGGACTTGCCAAGCAAAAAGGGCAACGACCCCTACCTGATTGACTAGTTCCCACTTGTGAGGGAAAACAAGAGATGTTGTTTTTTTCAAAGAGGTTATTAGTTTTTTTTTAGACGTGGAGTGAGGGGTATTTCCCCAATATCCAAGTCGTTAGACAATATTGGTGGCCGAGTGAATCCCATTAACCTTTAGGAATTCGAACTTACCTGGGGTCCATATCTATTTCTAGTTTATAGAGCATGGATTACATTTTTCGAGAGTCACCATAGATCAATTCCTTCCTTGAGGACCCTATCCCAAATTCCACTTCCCGAAGCCCGAAATCCCACATTTGTCTATTTTTAGGGATTTCCATAACTTTTTCGATTCTCACCCAGTCATCTTCAAAATTTCCCACAATGTTTGTTTCTCATTTCTGCTTCCTTGTTCCTATGTAACAAATTTTTCCATTCTTTCACCTCGCTTATGAAATTATCATTTTATTCTTCTCTATCTCTCAAAAAGTGTTCAAAACCAAGTAAAACCCCAATTACCCACCCGAGTTTTTCCCATCTCCAAATTTTCTTTTTATAAAAACCTTTTTTTTTTGTTTTTCTAGCCATCTCAAAAAAAATTCTTAGTTATGGTTGTCACCCATGCACAAGCAAACAAACAAATGGAAGAAGAACTTGTCACCCTCAAGAACAAACTCCAAGATATGGATGAAATTTTTTTTGGCCTTCATCTTCAACATTCAACCATGAACAATCAACGACATCCCTAGTCTTCTGCAGACACTGGGTTCTCCTCTTCCAACAATTTTTGTGGGCCGAAGCATGATTTTCCTCAATTCAATGGTGATGATCCAACTATATGGATTTACAAGGGAAGAACAATATTTCAGTCTATATAACACTTTTGATGTCAATAAAGTCCCACTTGCATCCTTTCATTTGGAACATGAATCCATTTAATGGTTTTGTTGATACATCAAGACTCATGAAGAGCCAAACTCAAAAAAAATTCCAACTCTCTTTTGTAACGATTTGGCCCTAGCGCTTTTGATGATTTTATAGGAGCACTCACCAAACTTATCCAAACTAGTGTTGGCATATAGTTTTGAGGAAGATTAGTTGCGTAACACCGAGGATGATGCCAAGGTCAAAGATGGTGCGTAAGGCTGAAGATGGCATGCAAGGAAGATTGGTCATAGTTCATATATTTTGGTCCAAGTAGCTAGGAAGTTGATCTAAGTGGACCATGTTGTAAAAGGTGCAAGCCTATAAATAAAGATAGGATTTTAATGTTGAATCATCCTGGATATGAATTATACTTATGAGAGATTGGTGAATCTGAATCTCATGTTGAATTGTCCTCTGAGGAAGACTGTGGTTTGTTTTGAGATCCTGGATATGAATTGTGCTTATCAGTGATTGGTGAATCAAAATATCATGTTGAATTCTACTCTAAGAAAGAATTTTGTATGGTTTGAGAACCTATTTTAATGTGGAAGTAATATGACATGACGAAGCTTTGATGGAAACACTGTGTTTTACCTCTTTTTGCTTTCCTATTTTCCTTGTGATGTGATGTGATTTGTGAATGAATTCATATCACAGTAGGATGCTTCTTTTTGAATGATGCGATGTTTTTATGTTTTAAATCATGTTATGGTGGTCTATCTTATCATAAGTGATTATATTTCTATGATATGGATGTGTTAATGCGATCTGATGATTAATGGTATCGATATGCAATAATAAACCAATTCTTGGATATTTGAAGTAATGTTGCGATAGTTGGATAGTAGATGCGCAAACACTCCTTCTTACTGTAGAAACTTGGTTCTGATAGTTCTCCCTGGAACATTTCAGGTGATACCTCATATGCTCTGCAGGTGTTTCTAGACAGGGCAAAACATATTTGGGCCGATGCTCAAGGACATTGCTGAGTTAAGGGTGTCGATAGAGAGTGAACCCTTGTCGATGGATCTATGCCAACAAATGGTTTCGTTGTTGGGATTGTATTGCGTGGAGAAGGAGGACATGTTGTTGCATCTGACAAGACCAAAGATTCAAGATTGGTTTTATCAGAAGGCTTAGGAATTTGTAGTAGAAGAGAATATGAACCCTAAAGTAACAACAGAAAAGTGGCTCGAAAGGTACCTGTACTCTTATGTCCACGATTAGTTATTCATTGATTTTATGATCATGTTGTATGGGTGATTGACGCAGTTGACCTATTGAAAGACAAATTTTCAAGGAGGTGAACCCTCTTGCTAGACCCCAAATTTTATCCAGCAAGTCAAGGAGGTAGATAACAGAGCATCAAGGGTTGTCCAAGTGTGTCTTGAAAGCATATTGGAAGGCTACATCACTGAGTTCACAGTCGACACATTCAAGCCTTACCACAACCACAGTTTGCTCCCCTGCACTCATAGTACAACCAGCTGCAGTATTCTCTACAGCAGTTTTAGTATAGTCAACCGAAATATGTACAACCACAGTCGATCCCCCCTTCACAACAACAATTCAATCAACCATACTATTAGCAGCAAGGAGAATTTCTTGGAGGATTATGAGGAGGACGAGGCATAGGTTTTGGTCAAGGAGGAGGATGAGCTCGTGTACCTTTGAAATGTTATAATTGTGGATCGTTGGGGCATTATTAGAGATATTGTTCGAACCTGCATTGAAAATGTACCTATTGTATCCTTGCAGATCACACAATTGAATATTGTCCACAATTGATCGCAAAGTAGCAAGTAGGAATGCTCCACCACTGCAAAACCAGAATCAGAATGGGAATCAAAACATGAAACAACTAGGGAATTCACCACTGAACCAGAACCAAGGACCAACAGTTGCAAAGATATCAGCAGAACCGATAGATCAATATGTTTATGTTACTCATGGAGGTGTGACTATAGGAGATGATTTCCCAATTCCACAAGTCTAGTTAGCTGGAAAGAAGAAGGTGCTATTTGATTTTGACACTGAGAGTGATACGCTTTTTGAATCACATGACATGATAAGAAGAGATCCAAGTAATTTGCCTATTTATGAAATGCCACTTGTTTTTTAGTCAACTTTGGTAGCAGGACCATCGCAACAGCATGGTACCTTGCAAGACTTCTTTGGATGTTTTCTATCATTGGAAAAAGATCATGATGCACTTGTCAAGATGGAAAGCCTATTGAATTGACCAGAGAAGGGGTGAAAGGAGTCTACGGTGAACTCCCTGCATAAGAAGAAAAGTGGGAAGGAGATGAGAATGAACATTTAGATTGGGGATTACGAGGTTTATTTAGTTATTCTAGATCTAGTCTCAGATGTAAACATTTTGACAAAGCAAACATGTGAAAATATGGGGATACCACAACTGGTTTGGTCCCCTATACAACTGTGATTGGCTAGCCAAGCCAGAGTGGCACCGATTAGGTGAGTACTGCGTCTAGTAGTGGAAGTTGAAGGAATGAGGACTTACATGAACTTCAAGGTTATCGAGATTGTTGATGAAGGAATTATTAGAATTTTAATTTTGTTTAGATCTTCAAGTAGATAGTTCTAATAATGTTTTCAGCAAAAGAATGGAGAATGAAGATACAAACTATAAAAAAAAAACCACACAAGAAATAGACAAGTATTGCTCAAGAATTTACAGCATCATTCACAATAATAAATCCAATGTACAATAGGTTACAAATAGGAAGAATTCAAATGCATTAGGTAGCAATTCGAATCTACCAAGTGTATCTGACTGTATCTAACTGAATCTCTAGCTCATGGTCCGTCAATCAATATTGGAGTCCAACAGATCAACTCCATGATGTCCAATAACTCAATTAATCAGTGTAAGCTAGTTAACTTAGTGCAATTGAGTGTTGTAGGTAGGAAAAATGCTCCTCCCCATGCAGCCATGCACTAGTCATCCATTACTAGTTCTAGCCAAATGATTGTCAAGTAACTGGCAAAGTCTGAGTCTAAAGATCAACTCTCTGATGTCCAACAACTCAATCAATCAATTACAACTAGTTAACTCAGTGCAGCTGAGTGTGGTAGGTAGGAAAATTTCTCCTCCCGATGCAACTATGCATTATTCATGCACTGCTAGCGCTAGCTAACTGATTGTGAAGTAACTAAATGTAACTGGGGGCTAACTAATACTAACTACTTCCAACTCCATCTAGCTGATGGATATTGGTGCTGGGATTCCCAGTTGCTCCTAAAATGTAAGGATTGGTCTAGGAGGCACCCAAACGGATGCATGCACATGTAGTACATGGAAGTTAATCTCTAGCAGTGTTCCCCACACTCTAGTAACTAATCTAGGTGGTCCAGTTAGGCCAAGTGGACCCAGTGGTACTAGTGGCACCAAATAATGAATTAAGGTTCCTAAGTTAGGAAAATGTAATCTAATAGATTGTATGGTCAAGGGAGGATTAATAATCCTAACACCACCCTTGAATCCTAACTTGGACAACTGTGGGCCCTGGTAACAAGACCATAGGTCACCCAAATACAATCTAAGAGAATTAATGTTTCTTAATACAACTGAGGAAATAGGGGGAAACCTCATGGGAAAAACCCTCCCTCAAAATAAGCAGGAATACAAATTTTGAAAATACTTGTGAAAATTTTCGCTGCTACTATGCAGCAGCAGTATATTGGTTCTTGTTTGTAGGTGAACCCATGAATCCAAACAACATGCTTATGTCTAGAGGAATATTCCTCTTTGGAAGAATAACAATGCACTCAACTGAATCAGAATTATAAACAACTACACGGTGAAAATTGGACCCATGTAGAGCAGCTGAAATCATCTAAAGAGAGAGAAAATGTTCTTGTCAATTCAAAACATGTGAGGAAAACCCAAGAAACTGATATATTTCAGCCTTGAACAACAAACCATGAGTGGTAAAATCATCCCCAAGTGTTAGGAGCAAGTGTCTAAGCAGATGCAAAATGTCTCCCTCTTTACTAGTTCTGTGAGGAGATGAGCATGTGATCAAAGGTAGAGAATCCCTTGAGCTCTATAATATTTTTTAGATTCAGAAATATCCAATAATTCACAAATTCTGATATCAATAAATTCATAAGAAAGAACTAACATCGAATCCTCAACAAGAGAATTGAAAGAGACTTGTGGTGCTTGATTTGTCACACCAAAATTGATGAAACCAGTTATAAGCAATGCTGATAGCTATTGAATATTGAAACATGAATCACATATAATCATATCAGAAAATAAATCATATCCAAAAATATTCATATCATATCCAAAACTTTGTTCCACCGAGACAGTAGATGCACATTTTTCTCCTTCTTTAAAATTCTGATTTTCGGTGCATGCAAACCTGTAGAAATTTACTGGAAGCTCTATATTAATGAGAGTGAATGGATGAATATTATAATCTGATATTATTTCTAGAATATCAGTGGTATTACTTATCTACACACCAGAGACATTATTATAGACAGAGAAATCAGATTCTTCTACCGCTTCTGAAACAGTCACCGGTAAACTATGCACAAAATTTAAAGAATTACTATAGAATTTTTGCAAAGGATGGAAGGCGTGTTTTTCTTCACAAATAGAGATTCGAATGTCTTCTTCTGGATCATCCATGTGAGTAGATGAGATATCATATATCTTGTACACTTCTGGGGCAGCAAGTGAAGGAGTCACTTCATGGAAACTTTCTTCCATTCGAATTGACTGTAGGGAAAAATCTGCTTCTTCTTCATCTTCAGCAATTTGCTTTTTTGTAGGAGAGGGCATGAAATCATCATGCGGGATTTTATCTGAACCTCTCTCAACATCTACTATTTTAGATTCATCTCCCATTTTACTGCTAGGTCCTCCTGATAGAGGGAGAGTGATGAAGGATTCCATGGAAGCAACCATGTGGTTGGATGCTCCAGAATCTATCACATAATCCTTCGATGGAGAGAGGCTTGCATGAAAGCATATCTCATCTTCTCCATCCTTCTCTTCATCATCTGACATAACTGCTCTTCATGGAAGGGAAATATTGTTCTGAATATAGATATTTCATCTGGTCGAGGATCTTATTCATGTACGAGTCTTCTGGATGAAAACCCCTCATACAATAGGGACACCTTTTCTTTTTCTTCTTAGAGCCAGAGGCCCTTTCAGCAGTTTGCTGATTCAAATCGGCTGATTTTGGCTCCTTCTTATTTGATTTCCCCTTTGCTTGCACTTTGGAAGATTCAGTAACTAGAAAAGATTGATCTTCATAGCTATTGATGACTCCCATTTGAATCAACTTGTCTTGCTCCTTGATTAAGGAATTAGAAAAAGAATATAATGAAGGAATTTTCCAATCAGGAAAGCTTTCCCACTTGGAATGAAATATGGAAACAAATACATAATACTCAGAGCCTAGTTTGGTGAGTATGGAAAGGACATTTTTCTCATCCTTCCACTCTATTCTGCACTCTCTACATTGAATTACTAGAGACTTGAATTTAGTAAAGAATTGCTAAATAGTCTCAAAACTATTGGGATGTAAAGATACCAACTCATTCTCCAGAATGTATCCCCGAAGCTCATATAGTTTATTAGACAATCTATCAAGCTTCTCCTAGGATTTTCTAGGAGTCCTCAAGCCTTTTATGTGGAAGAGGAGATCTCTCTATATATAAGTACATATGTACCCGAATTCTTCATCACAATGGTTCAGAATTTTTTTTCGCTCAATCGGATGATGAGGTTCAGCCTCCCATCCATGTATGATCCTGTGGTAGCCATGCTTGTGCAAGTATAGCTACATATTGACCTTCCAATCAAGATAATTGGAAGTTGTGAGGATATGTGGTTCAGGATTATGTGAACTCAGAATCGCTCTGGGTGGATGACTTGCAAAGCTTCACACAAGCTATGTAGCACCTGTCAATTTCACTGCAAAAACAATAAAACATATGAACTATTAGAATCATGCTTTTCCTCATCGGGGAGAAAAAATCATGAAACCTTGCCTAAGAAGGCTCTGATACCATATTAGAATTTGAATTCCATTTAGATATTCAAGCAAATAGTTCTAATAATGTTTGCAGCAAAAGAATGGAGAATGAAGATACAAATTGAACAAAATAAATCACACAGGAAATGGAAAAGTATTTCTCAGGAATTTACAGTATCATTCACAATAACAAATCCAATGTACAATAGGTTACAAATAGGAAGAATTCAAATGCATTAGGTAGCAATTCAAATCTACCAAGTGGATCTGACTGTATCTAACTGAATCTGTAACTCATGGTGTGGTAGGTAGGAAAAATGCTCCTCCCCATGCAGCCATGCATTAGCCATGCATTACTAGCACTAGCTAACTGATTGCCAAGTAGCTGAAAAATTCTAAGTCCTAAGATCAACTTCCTGATGTACAACAACTCAATCAATCAGTTACAACTAGTTGACTCAGTGCAAGTGAGTGGGTTAGGTAGAAAAAACGCTCCTCCCCATGCAACCATGCATTATCCATGCATTTCTAGCGCTAGCTAGTTGATTGTGAAGAAACTGAATGTAACTAGGGGCTACTAAGACTAACTAGTTCCAACTCCACCTAACTGATGGAGGATGGTGTTGGGACTCCCAGTTGCTCCTAAAATGTAGGGACTGGTCTAGGAGGTGCCAGAATTGATGCATGCACATGCAGTAAGTGGAATTTAACCTCTAGTAGTGTTCCCCACACTCTAGTAACTGATCTAGGTGGCCCCATTAGGCCAAGTGGACCCAATGGTAGTTAAGGTTCCTAGGTTGTGCAAATATAATCTAATCGACAGTTTGGTCAAGGGAGGATTAATAATCCTAATAGGAATATTGTATCCTGCACTATTGGGGATTGGATGGGCTAATGGTATCTTGGTGGTGATCAAATTGAAGGAGTGTGTGATGAATTTCGAGATCCATGAGATCAGATTCATAGCTTCAATGGATCTAAATGAAGGAAGAAGGTATGTTGAACCAGTTAAGGAAGAACTTTGTAGGGGGATGGGACCATCCATACAACAACTCATAATTTTATGTCAACCTTACTTCCAATGGAAAACTGGGTTGGCAGAGCTCTAGCTCCGCATCTTCGTATTTTGATGACACCTTGGAGAACTGACAAAATCGGATGCATGAGGTATCAATTTGGAAGTGTGTCAGAATTACTTAGTCACTACGAATAGTTGCAGCAGAGATTGTTGAGTTACCAACCTATTAAGGACTACCTAATTTACCTGAATTTCTTGTTGATTTTGAAGATAGGGTTTCCTAACCATAGAGGTTAGTGGCATTGGATGCAACATTGAAGGCTACTCCAGCACAGTGCTGGGAGACACATAATAATTTGATCAATGGGTGGTCATTATTTTGCAGGTTGATGGAAGTTCATTTTGGCGAAATAGAACAATACCAAGCAGAGAAGTATGATGGGCATAATGATCCTAACGATCATTTGATTGTGTGTCTGACCATGTGGGTGTCACGACCAAAGAATGAGTGGGTACATTCTTTCTTACACACGTTGGATGAAATTTTGTGACAATGGTATATATCAGCTGAGCTTAGAAGAGAGATAACAACATGGGAAGAGTTGTCAATCTATTTCAATCACAACTTCATTTTTGTGGATGTTAATTAAGTGATTCATAGTGTGCTACAAAATATCTGTGATGTTGTCTTGAATGTAGTTCCATTTGCATATCATGTGGACCTTCATGAAACACCAATGATGCAGTCGGTGATGGAGTGCTACAATGTGACAAGAGGGCTTGAAGATGAAGATGACATAAGGACCATCAATATTCCAAAATCCGAAAGAAGTCAGGATATCGTGTCACCAGAGATGCTTCCGGACAAAGTTAACCATTCACTGAAGATTCAGAAGGTCAACATTGGGACATAAGAGGAACCGAAGCTCACAAATATTGGGGACTATTGGGATGAAGAAACCATGGCCAATATCACTGATCTGTTCCATATGTTTCAAGACTTGTTTCCAATGAAGTTCTCTGAAATGAAGGGGATATTAAGAGATTTGAGATAAATGAAAATCCTGTTGAATCTAGATGTGAATCCTGTGAAACAACAGCTGTATCACCTGAATCCATGATATAAGGAAAGAGTAAAGGCTGAGCTTGACAGAATGTTGGATGATGGAATCATAGAACTAGTTGAAGAATCAGAGTGGATCATTCCAATGGTTGTGCAAGATAAGAAGACATGTGAGGTTCGGATCTGTGTTGATGTTAGGAAGTTGAATGACACATCCCTTCATGACCTGTTTCTGACATCAATTACTGATGAAGTGTTAGAAGGAGTGGGTGGTCAAGAAATATATTCGTGTACATATGGATTTTCTGGCTATCATCAGATCTAGATCACGAAAGAGGATCGAAATAGGAAAACATTTGTGACTGAATGGGGATGTTTTCAGTACATGGTGATGTCATTTAGACTCAAGAATGTGCCTGTGATATTCTCCAGGATAGTAGTTTCCACATTCAAGGATTTTATATAGAAATATTTGGTGGTATACATAGACGTTTGGATGGTTTATGGGATGGGAAAGGATCATCTCATATATATATGATTGATGTTAGAGTGGTGTTGACAATATCAGATTGCGTTGAATTTGAAGAAGTGCATATTTTGTGTGCCTTTCTATATTTTGTTGGGGCACATTGTTTGTAAGCAAGGACTACTTGTCGATCCAACCAAGATTGCACTGATTCTTAACTTGCTACCACCCATGAATGTGAAACAACTTAGAGCGATGTTGGGCCATATAGGATACTATCACAAGTTCATAAGAGGATATGCCACGATAACAACATTTATGGAGAAGCTGTTGAAGAAGAATACACAATTTTAATGTAGTCATGAGTGTCAGGGATGTTTCGACACATTAAATATGAGGATGGATACATCACCAATATTGGGTTTTCTGAATTGGACGAAGGAATTCCATGTTCATATTGATGTGTCATCAGTTGCGTTGGGAGTGGTGTTAGCACCCCTAGGTAACAAGGATATTGATCACCCAATTGCTTTCTCCAGTCAGAATTTGTCAGCTGCAGAGAAGAATTATACCACAACAGAGAGAGAAGGGTTGGCATTGGAAATGGTATACACATTGAAAAAGGTTCGACACTATCTATTGGGAGGTCATTTCAATATGTTCAATGATCACTCTGCATTGAAATACTTGGTGAATAAGCCTGTCTTGAGAGGGAATATATGTCATTGGCTACTCCTCTTCCAAGACTTTGATTTCGAGATAATTATGAAGCCATGTCTCTCGAATGCAGGTCCTAAGCATGTGTCGTGAATAAAGAAAGGTGAAGAACTGATGAAAATTGAAGATGAGTTACGTGATGCACAACTATTCAGGGTTGGAATGGTTGATGACTAGTATGAGAAAATAGTTCAGTTTTTGGAGACATGAACAACAATGGAAGGGCTCACTACAAATCAGAACAAGTAGTTGGTTGTTCGAGCTATATATTTTGAGTTGATTGCTGAAGAAATCTATAAGATGGTCCTTGACGAGATCTTACAGTGATGTGTCCTACCACATGACCAAGAAAGGGTCTTGGAAGAAGCGCATGTAGGCATTTCTAGAGGACGCACAATGACTGGAAATGTACTCTGCATAGGACTATGGTGTCCAAATCTCAATGGGGATGCGATAAACTATGTGCAGAATTGTGATGTTTATCAAAGAACTGGGAAGCCATCACGAAGGGATGGGATCTCATTGTTACCTCAGGTAACACTGCAACCATTTGATAAATGGGAAGTGGATTTTGTGGGATCAATCAACTCACCAGGAAAGAGAATAGGTGCGTGATATATCATCACAATGATAGATTATCTAAAAAGATGGCCAAAGGTCACACCAATTGCATATTGCACTGCAACAATGACAACAAGGTTTCTATTTAACAATGTTGTCACGTGTTTCGGTTGTCCTAATATATTGATGGGCGATCATAGGATTCATGTCATCAATCACACCATTAGGGCGCTAACAGAGGAATTTCAGATACAAAACATGAAGAGTAACCCTTATCATCCATAAGATAATGGGACATTTGAAGCATTCAATAAGGTGTTGGACGATGTGCTCACAAAGGTTTACACAAACCGAGATGACTAGGATTTGAATATTCCAATAGTATTATGGGCTTATGGAACTACTTACAAAAGGTTTATAGGGAAGACAGCATTTAAGTCGGTGTATGGGAAGGATGCAGCATGCCAATGGAATACATTATTCCAAGTTTGTGCATCGCAACAGCGATAAGAATGGATGAATAAGGAGCATTAGAAGAATTCCTAGCTCATATAGTAGAGATAGAGGAAGATCGCTTTGTCGTAGGATTCCATCAACTCGTTGAGAAGGACCGACATAAATATTGGCATGATCGACACATCAAGAAAAATCACTTTCAGCAAGGATACCTGGTATTTCTATATGATAGTAAGTTCTCCAAACATCCAGGTAAGTTGCAAATACATTGGCTGGGTCCTTATGTTATAAATTTCATTATCATGGGAGGCACAATATAGTTTCAATAGTTATATGGTGCGATGTTTCCTAATTTTCTGAATGGAAGCTGACTAAAGCGCTACAGAGAGGGCCTAGTGCAATGCGATGCTTGAACCATTGTGCAGTGAAAAAATAAAAAATAAAAAATAAAAAATAATTGGTTTTTTTGCATGAGGTGGTAGTTAAGTGATTGGCACACTAGCAACAAGTAGCAATGCAAGTAGATGGGTCGAGGTCGCAGTTAGGAAGCAGTGTGGTGATGTCCACAAGGATGTGATAGAGTCAAATTGAGTAATAAATGTAGTAGTTAAACTAGTTATCTAGTAGTGCTGTTATATGAGATTCCCATTAATTGTGGATCTCACCATTAGACCAAGAGGATCGACAAGAGATTTGGGTGATGAATGGTGGATTTGGTTGAAATGATTGAGAAATATTTCACATGGTCAATCCCATGCTATAAGAATTGGTGGGCCATGGTTTGAAATCACCATTGTGAAGATTGAGTTGTAGATATTGATTTTCCAGGTTGACATTGAAGTGCAGAGGTGAGTCAGAGTGATTTGCAAATATCCATACGAGTGAAGAGCATATCTGTGAGTTTGTTGTCGGGAAATTGGGAATTATGTAGAGTGTTGAAGTTCTACATGATATTTCAAGTGAAAGTACCTGGGGGTCACCAGTCATCGGTGTCCTAATTGAGGAAGAGGTAGCAAGTATTCCAGTGGGATCGTCACTCGTTACAAGGAAGAAGAGGGGGTCTAATCACCCCAAGTCATTGACACAAAAGAAGACAAGCACGAGAAGTTCGACTAGAGTGGACGTAGAAGCAACTAAGGTCTCCATGATGAGGGAAGGGGTGACCAAGGTGAACATCACTGGTTTTGTTCCCCCACGCAAAATACAGGCCAAGGAGTAGAATCCCACAAAGAACCAGAGGTGCCCCATCAATATGTCAGCGATACCGAAGGGGATGAAATGCACATTCGATATTGCGCCCTACTTAGTGACAATGAAGTACGAGGACCATGATCTATTGGATTTTACTGAGTGTATCGAAGATCCCTTTGAGAAGATGAAAATACAAGAGGTTTATCCCATGGTGCACACCCCACACCATTGGGCATTGGGATTGGAAAAGTCAAGGATTTTAGGCTGTATTCACATGCTCCATTATGGTCGATTGACCGAGTCTAATGCATGCAACAAGAAATTGTTGGCATGTTTCCATGGAGGTTACCTATGGCTGGTTTAGCTGATGTAAGTCACCATAGAATTAATCTCATAGATTATGGGGTTTCCCATGCAGGGGCACGACTCGTCACAGTACTTCCGCGACAAAGACAATGATAGGAGATTGGCCACCAAGCTCAAGAAGAAATATGACTTGGATCCCAATGAGCGTGCATATGTTGTCGAAAGTATCAACGAGTAGGATGTGCATATTGCAGCCAAGATTCTTTCTAGAATGGTGGTGTAGAAGAATCAATCGAACCGATGCACCTCAGGAGTGATTGCATGTGCTGAGTTGTCTACTGCAAGCATGTAAATGAACTGGTTGTTGTTCTTACTAAATAAGTTGACAGAGGACGCCATGATTGTGTAAGAGGGGAAGCGGTCATTCGGATATAGTTGGTTGTTGATATTTATTGCATTAGTCACGTGGACAAAGCCCGTGGACTACCTCTAGAATCTTAGTGAATAGGACAAGTTGAAGGACTGTGTCATACAGTTTTTGCTGTATTGCGACACATTGCAGGTTGTAGCTGCCATTAGAGGAAATTTCAACTCAAAATGGGCCTTTCAACCCTAATTCAAATTCCATGTCATCATGTGTTATCCAATGAAATTTCTTTAAATTTGAAATACCGTATAGTTTTTAAACAAGTTCTTAATATAAATTTGGGGATAGGTATCATAAAAAAAACTACTTTTTTTGTTCGTATCTTCGACATATATCCCTGTGTTTTTACTCAAATTTTGATCAGGAGGGATCGTTAGATGCATAATTTAATTAAGTAGTGCATATAATTTGTACCCACTCAGCATACTTTTGATGGACCCTCCTACACGAAAAATAAGAAATACCTGAAAAAACATGATGATGACATCATCATCAAGTTTTTTTTAGGTATTTCTTATTTTTGGTTCAGTGGGGTCCGTCAAAAGTATGCCGAGTGGGTACTCATTCGATGCAGAATTTAATTCCACATCTAACTAGATATCCTGATCGAAATTTGAGTAAAAACATAGGGAGATATGTCGAAAATACGAACAAAAAAAGTATTTTTTTTCTTTTCTTCCTCCAAAATTAAAAAATATTATCTTATTATTTTAACTATTATTTTATAATTTTCCTTAGGAGGCCCATTTTGAGCTGAAATTTCTTCTAGTTTGGAAGGTTCCACATGTCACAAAGGAAGTGGTAGCAAAGTATCAATGAGTCATAAGATTCTCCATTGGTCCACTTGCCATACATGTGCAAGCGTGACGAGACCCTGAGCGACAATGGTTAGTGACACAATATAAGCTAATTGAGGATAAGTTGGACATCGTAGTGGTTGAGTGTCTTGCAAAATAGAAATCACTGGTGATTTTGGAGGAGATATGAGACGAGGAGGAGGGTCCTCCAATGGATGTGCCAATAGATCAGACGTCGGTGCATGATAGTGATTGGGAGTTTAAAGACGCATCATCGAGGACCTTGATAGATTCAAACATAGAAATAAAATATGAGGAAACCCACAGGAAGAGAAAGAAAGAGCATGTAGAGGACAACAACGCAATGCCAATGGAAGATGCACAAGTAGACCACATTTTTACGACAATTACAGCGATGACAAGTGCAAGCGAAGCACAACTGAAGAAACAATCGATGGAGGGATTTACCAAGGTAAAGAATCAAATAACATCTTTAATTACAGAAATTTTTGAAAGATTTTCAGATGCAAATATGGTGCATATGATGGCTGAGATCAGTTCAGGGAAGTGGGCCAAAATTGTGTCGATTCCACCATGGGAAGTAGATACACAGAGCAAGGATGTTGACGCATCCTTGCAGTAGTTCAAAGCCATTACACTAGACGTTAATGAGTTATCGACACACACATTAGTGTGAATGCAGAGTTGGATGTACAAGAATTGGTTGATTGGGAGCAGATCGCCAGCAACCACCTATTGAAGTCATAGGAAAGGGAAGAAACATCAAAGAAAGGGATTGAATATTTGAAGAAGGAGAAAAATAGGTTGACTGTAGAAAATGCATAGTTGTGGGACGAGAGAGAGCGGTTAGAAAAGGAGGTTTCTGTCACATGTCAGTAAGTTCTGGAGATTACAAAATACATGGATGGTGAGAAAAAATCACAAAATCTAGGAGAGGTTATTACAACCTTCAAACATGACATTGAATAATTGAATGCGCTAGTGAACCCAACAACACGACTAGAGAAGGTTGCAGGATGCAAGATCACCATTGAAGACTTTGCGACGCAGATTGAGGAGATGGAGAAAGAGGCTAGACTAGTTACAGATGCGACTACACAATTTTGGGGAAGTGTGGTCTAGGATGAACAATTGGAGCATCTCAAAACGTAGCTGAGGGAAGTAGAGGCACAACTAGCTACATTGAGGACATCAATCAAAGTAATGCCTCTAGTTGTATAGGTAATAAAAACGATAGAATTAAAGGAGTTGCAGTAGTGGGTCACAATAGAGAGGGAGTGTCAATAGAGGTGCATAACACAACTAGAAGAGTATTAGGACATTAGTGCACAACTATCACTGAAAGCGGTTACTATGCTTTAAGGAGTACATGATGGAAAAAGAGAGGTGAAAGCAAGGATTATTGAGCATCCACTAGAGTGGGAGGTTATAGAATGCATGGAAATTAATGATAAGGTAAAGGAGAAATTCAAAGAAGTCACCCAGCAATATGAGGATTTCAAGATTAAAATCAATGACGATAATATTTCCAATTGATGTGTCTCAAGGGAGAGCCACAAGATTGTGTTGGGGGACTGTTGGAAGGAATTTTTGAGGAAGATTAGTTGTGCAACACTGAGGATTATGCACAAGGTCAAAGATGTTGCACAAGGAGGAAGATGACACGCAAGGTCGTTTGGTCATATTCTGTAGTTTTTAGTCCTAGTTAGGAAGTTGATCTAAGTGGACCATGTAATGAAAGGAAGAAGCCTATAAATAGAGATATGATTGTAATGTTGAATCATCCTGGATATGAATTGTTCTTATGAGAGATTGGTGAATCTGAATCTCACGTTGAATTGTCCTATGAGGAAGATTGTTGTCTATTTTGAAATCCTGGATATGAATTGTGCTTATGAGAGATTGGTGAATATGAATATCATGTTGAATTTTCCTCTGAGGAAGACTATTGTCTTCTTTGAGAACCTATTTTGATGCAGAAGTAATATGACATGATAGAGATTTGATGGAAACAATGTGTTTGATATCTTTTTTCTTTCATGTTTTCCCTGCGATGTGATGTGAATGAATTGATACCACAGTAGAATGATTCTTTTTGAATGATGTGATGTTTTTATGTTTTGACTCATGTTATGGTGGTCGATCTGTTCATAAGTGATTATCTTGCTATGATTTGGATGTGTTAATGCAATTTGATGATTAATGGCATGGGTATGCGATAATAAACCAATGCTTGGATCTATGAAGTAATGTTGCGATAGTTGGATAGTAGATGCACAAACCCTCCTTCTTATTGTGGAAACTTGGTTTCGACAATTCCCCCTTGAACATCTCGGGTGAGACCTCATATTCTCCGCAGGTTTTGCTAAACAGGGTAAAAACTGTCTAGGTCAGTGCTCAGGGAGATCGTTGAGTTAAGGGTGTCAATCGAGAGTGACATCTATCGATGGATCTCTGTGAACAACTGGCATTGTGAGGGAGTATCAGACATAATTTGAGAAACATTCCAATCACAAAGAATTATTTTCTAATGCATTTGACATGATTTTTTTTATTAGTGGTTTGAAGGATGTAATCTGAACTGGGGTTAAAATGTTCTATCCCAACACAATGATGGAAGCCCCAAGGATGGATAATTTGGAAGAGGACAAGATCATGGCTCAATAGAATTCAAAATCAACTTTTTTCAATTCAAAAATATGGTTCATCAAAGACATCCAATCCCAACAGATCCTAGAACTACTCCTATCAAGCATTTGTCTGAAGTCGAGATCTGAGCATGTAGAGAAAAAGGGATTTGTTATAATTGTAATGATAAATTCACTTGCAGGCATCTATGTGCTGAACAAAAGATATATCTGTTGGATGTGGATTCTCCACCTAATTTTTTTGATGATGCTTAGGATCTTGTAGATGACGAGGATGACATTCAACAGCTTCATTTGACCCTCCATCTCAAGATGACAATGCAGAGATATCTCTCCATGCATCAGCTGGAGTCACCACCCCACAAACCATGCAGGTCAAGGGTTTCATTAGAGGAAATTTCAACTCAAAATGGGCTTCCTAAGGAAAATAATAAAATAATAGTTTAAATAATAAAATAATATTTATTAATTTTAGAGGAAGAAAAGAAAAAAAACTACTTTTTTTGTTCGTATTTTTGACATATCTCCCTGTATTTTTACTCAAATTTCGAGTGGGAGAGTTCCCTAGATGCATAATTAAATTACGCATCCAACGAGGACCCACTCTACATACTTTTGACAGACCCCTCTACCCCAAAAACAAGAAATACTTGAAAGAATGTGATGATGACATGATGATCATGTTTTCCAGGTATTTCTTATTTTTGGGGTAGCGGGCCCAGCCAAAAGTATGCAAAGTGGGTATTCGTTGGAGGTGGAATTTAATTATGAATCCAGGGATCTCTCCCGCTCAAAATTTGAGTAAAAACACAGGGAAATATGTTGAAAGTATGAACAAAAGAAAGTAGTTTTTTTTATGATACCTATCCCCAAATTTATATTAAAAAATTGCTTAAGACTTATACGGTATTTCAAATTTAAATCAATTTCATTGGCTAACACTTGATGAAATGGAATTTGAATTATGGTTGAAAGGCCCATTTTGAGTTGAAATTTCCTCTAATGCTTCAAAAAGCTCCCTCTTACAATACTCATTGATTCTCGTGGCACTCATATTGACCCCAAGATATCCAAACATGCTGACACAATAGGATTTGAGCCCAAAATATGATGAAAAAATCTGATGACATCCAATGTAAAATACTTTTTTATTGGATTGCAATGATGAAAAACACTGTTTTGTCTGATTTCTTTTTTGTCATCTTGAAGCATCGTCGATTTTTCAAATTTAATGTTCCTAGTTTTTTTTATGAGGCTTGTTGTCAGTATAGAGACAAAATATGGTCAGATTTACGACGAGTGGTGAAGGGATGGTCGTTGGATTTTCGATGAGTCAAGGCTATTTTTTTCCAATATTATAAATGCATATTTGCAATGGTAATTAGGTTCATATCGTCGGATATTCGACGAAAGTGAAATTTGAAAATATATAAATTAGAAAACATTATGACATGTTTGCTATAGAAGCGTTGGATGGTTTATGGAAATTATTTATTCCTCAAGGGATGGTTTAAGGAATTGTTTTAGTCTTCAATGACTGATTTGCGGAATTATTTTTTTCTTCGACAGACAGTTTGCTGAAATTTTTCTATTCTTTGACAATCCACCGATTGTGAAAATAGTGATGTCTGGACCTTGATTTTTTAATATTGTTGGTAATATTCATTCACGAAGTTTCTGACAAAATTTCAAATAGCAATATGCCCAATCCAAAAGAACAAAATCGACAATTGCTTGCTAGACTATGGGATGCAGCAAAAATAAGGGATGATGGTAAATGTTATTGTCCGTGTAGTCAATGCAGAGGATTTAAGAGGAGAATAATATTGATCACAACAACCACAAAACATTGTAGGGAATATGGACACGCTGAGGGGGGGAATGAATATCGTCTATTTGTAAGCTTATCAGTTTTTTATATTTTTTGATTTGGTAAATGTATGTATTATTTTAATATTTCATATATTAACTTATATCTATTTATGTATTCATGTATTTATAAAGGAAAGACATCCTACAACATATCCTCCATAGGAATCTCTTTTATAAAAAGTACCGGAGGAACATGTAGAGCCTATTCTTAATGGAGAATAAGTGAATGATCATATTGAAGAATATGATCATACTGATAACGTAGTTGAAGATGATGGTACAAATACATTGATCCATGATTCATTTAATGTTAGAATGGATTATGATGATGGCGATGATAATGAAAATATTGATGAATTTGATGATGTTCACGATATACCTTTTATTGAGAAGGAATACAAACCCCTATATGAAGGCTCCAAAACAAGTCTTCTCTCTGCTATATTGTTGATAATGAACTTGAAGGTTATGAATGATATTTTAAACATATCAATCGCATGGATGTTAAGGTATGTAAAATAATCCATCACATATATACGATCATGATAAAGTTGATCTTTATTCCTCTAATAATTGTATTTTTAATTCATAATTCAAATTAATATGGCTGAAGTGTGTTTCGTTAATATTATTTATATATTTTATATTAACTCTATTTTTTTTATGTAGCTTGATAACTGAATTTTTGTTACCACCATCAAATATTTTACCTCACACATATCGATATTTATATTCCATCATGAACGAGATTCAAATGCATTATGAAGCAATTCATGCATGCCCTGATCACCATGTTATATATTATAATCAACATGAATTTGCAACAGAATTTCTGGAATGTCATATAAGTAGATATCGATTAGATCAATTAACGAAAATGTTGCCTCACAAGGTTCTTCATTATATTCCCGTCATTCCACGTTTGCAACCACCATTCAGGTGCAATAACATAGTGCAATTTATGGATTACTATGCCACGGACATAAGTCAAGATGATGTTATTCAAATGCCTACATATGGTTCTGCATTTAGAGATATGGAGGAAAATTGGCATCACTTTAAAGAAGAACCCCGTAATCTTAGTATTTCTTTGGCAGAAGATGGTGTTGATCCATTTTCACACATGAGATCCATTTACACGGTGTGGCCTATTTTTGTTATCAACAATAACATTCCTCCATGGTTGTCAATAAAGAGGGAGCACATAATGTTGTCAATGATTATTCTAGGTATATTATGTCTACAACTGTTTTATTTTTAATGTAGTTGTGGCATCTCACTTGTCTTATATTGTTTCATAATTTCATATATTTATTTTTTATTTTACTCTTGTGCATGGTTGATATATCTTGATTGTTCTCATTATTATATATTTTATATGTACTTCAAAGCAATCAGGTAAGTTCCAAGTCAACTATATGAATGTATATATCAAACCTCTTACAGACAAGCTACTGAATTTATGGAATGGCATCAATATGTATGACGTAGATAGACCAATATGATAAAGGAAATTTCAATTCCATGCAATGGTTTTATGGAAAATACATGATTCCCCAGGGTTAACCCATTTTTGTGTTTTGTATATTTAAGTTCAACAATAAATGGATTTAATTATAGGAAGTAGTTAATATAGTTTATATATAATTATAATTGACATAGATATTCCATATCTATATATTGTAGGTCTTTAGAGAAAGGGGAAATTTGCGTGTTTAGTTTGTGGTCCTAAGATCAAATATTGTCACTAAAAAAACTTAATAAAGGAGGTGTTTGATGAGTATAGGAACTTCCTCTCTAAGAATCACAGGTATAGAACAAAAGAAAAAAATATTTTCAATGGGAAGCAAGAGACTGCATCAAAACCACAGAGAATGACTCCTCACCTTTGGAAGATGCAATATAATAGAAATCGTCAAGATGGTACATATGGATCATTGTATATATATATATATATATATA
>LPNX010117047.1:26470-65503 GCA_001517045.1 Pseudotsuga menziesii
TGAAGGCATTAATTGGCTTCAACGAGGAATGAAAATTTATCCTATACAATTCAGTAGGTTTCCCTACTATGAGCACCTACAAAATGCTCATGTGTTTGATACAATGCATATTGGAAAGAATGCGACTAAAACATTATGGAGACTATTGGAGCTAAGGAGTGAGAAAGATCAAATTATGAAAGTTTGCAAAGAAATTCAAGAAGGAAACCATGAAATGAAAGATGCCATTCAATTTCATATAAACATAAACCAAATTAATATAAAATCACTTCCATGGATGTTTATGGAGAAGAAAAGTAATGTTGTAAAAGAAGTAACGCGGACAATTAAATTTCCTACTAGATTTTGTGAGAACTTGAAGAATATCATAACAAACAAAGGTGATTTATTGTTATGTCCATATTATTTTTAATTATTTTTAATTTTATTGCATAAATTTCTTATTTTGTTTGTCTAATATTTGTTTGAAAAATGACGTGGTTTGTATATTGATACAGTATGTTCTACCTCTCTCTCTCCCAGACAACTTCGACAACAATGTCAAACAAGTTATATATAATCTTGGGAAATACATGAGGTAACTAGCGATTATTTGCATGTGCTTAGTGTTTCTTTAATTATTTGTATAATTTATATTTGTTTTTTGTGCACTAATTCATGTTATGTAATTTAATGTTTTTTTTTGTTAAATATTGTTTTTTTTTGCGTCAATTGTAGATGCTTTTTATTTAAATAAATTCATAAAGAAGATATAAAGTATTGGAGGAGAGAAATTCCTCATCTCATGTGTGAAATGCAGAAGCATCTACCTTCAAAAATTTTCAATGCACAAGAACACTACCTCATACACCAAGTTGAGGAGTTTGAATTGTGTGGACCTGTGCACTCAAGGTCCGTGTGGATGCTTGAGAGGCACTTGAAATTTATGAAAGGTTTGGTGAGACAACAAGCACAAATATATGGTATACCAAAACATGTTGTATGCTAGTGAATAACTTCCTAATTTAGCATCAAATCTCAATTTACATCACATTTGTGATCTGAACTCCAATAACAATTCTAAAGGGGAGTACCTGAAGGGGAAAGGTAGATCGAGGAAGGTGAAAGGTAATTATTAGCTAGTTTATGTTAATTAATATAATAATTTTACTATTGAATTTATGTATATATATTGTAGATACTCTAATTGCATATTCAATTTATTGCATCAATTAAGAGCATATACTTTGTTCATAAAATTTACATATGTCTTGAATTTTAATGTTTATTTTCATCAAGCAGTTGGTCGAGAGTGAGATGCAATTCATTTATACATCGAAAACAATGTTGATTGGATGAAGGTATGGATTGAACTATGTGAACAATTGAGTCATGGAATATCATGGGAAGGTGTGGCTTCATTGGTAAAAGGAGGACATCGCAATGGAGATACAAATATTACACAAAGAGAAATTAATTTAGCATATGGTTTAAAACATGATAAGGAAAGAATATTAATCAATCACTCTAATTCTTTTATTTTGCAAGTTACATTTTGATGTACATGTTATTCTTTTCCATGTATGTTTGCATAAACATGCACTTAATCATAAACATTGAATCATTATGTAATATTTCCGTGTATTGCTTGTTGTAGGTAAAACACCATAAGGCTATGGTATGCAATGGTTGTAGATATCACATCAAAAAATAGGATGATACAAAAAAAATCAGATTGTGGGATATCTGCAGTCTTTGAGGTGACCAATGTTTCATCTAGAAGTTACAGACATCCATAACTCTCAGAAAACCAATAATATTGGTATTTGGAAGATATTCTTCAGTGTGACTTTAAATCCTTCAAGGTAGTTCTATTTGTTGTCAAATGGTATAGGTTATGATTGAATCAACATGATCCTGATATAACTATTATTGAACATGGTAAATACAACGATGTTTGAGCCAAGATCAGAGCCCTATGTTCTTCCAAGCCAATGTGAACAAGTAGTTTACTCGGAGGTTCCAAGTAAAGCGGGATGGTCATTTGTTGTGAGACACGATCCAAGTGGAATGCTGGTAAATTATAACCTAGAGGAAGGTAATGAAGAGGGTACTATGGAAGAAGAAGATGATGATGAAGAGAAGGATCAACATGAGTTATATGATCAAGATGATCCATAAGAAGATGTCCAAGAATTAGTTGAATCAAATGATGTAGCAGATAATGCCCATGAATATTATATCGACGATGACGTGATGATCATAACTAACTTAGATGAATATGATGATATGTCCAATCCTTACAATGTTGAATCTGGATCTGATGATATGGATGATGACTTCGATGAAGAAGATGATGAAGTATATTGAAGCGTAACTATTTAGTTGGAAATATTATTTTATCTTATTTTAAAAAAAGAGTTACTAACATTAATGAGATCATATATTTATAGATAGGAAAAAATATGAGGTTAAAATAATCTGGGACAAGTATCCAAATGTTCAAATATTATTATATAATTTTATTTGGATTGGGATGGTGTGAAATTTGGAATTTTTATACTAGAACCATGCATTGATGGTGTGGGAGGATTTCCAAACTAAAAAATAATCCATCATCATCATGATCATCATGATCATTGTCGTCATGAACAACATCATCAACATCATGATCATGATCATATTCATCATTTCATATGAAATGAACATGGTGATCATCATCTTCATCATCATCGTCATCATCATCATCATCGTCGTCATCATCGTCATCATCATCATCATCATCATCATCAACATCGTTGCCATCATCATCATCATCATCATCAACATCTTCGTCATCATCATCATAATCATCAACATCATCATCAACGTCATCATCAACACCATAAACCTAAACATCATCATCACCATCATAATTAAAGTTATTTTTACAATTAAACATAAAACTATATCAAATTAATTCTTCATATGGTCATTGTCATCATCATCATCGTCATCGTCATCATTGTCATCATCATCATCATCATCATCAACATCATCATCAGCATCATCATCGTCATCAACAACATCATGAGTGTCACCACCATCATCATCGTCATCATCATCATCATCGTCATCGTCATCATCGTCATCATCATCATCGTCGTCATCATCGTCATCATCATCATCAACATCAACATCATCAACATCATCAAAATCATTGTCAACATCATTGTCATCATCATCATCGTCGTCATCACCATCATCATCATCGCCACCATCATCCTCATCCTCATCATCATAATATTCAAAAACTAATTCATTATCATCTTCATTGTCAAACATGTCCATCACTAGACACGACATGCGATGGTGTGAAATTTGGAATTGTTAAACTAGGCACATGGATTGACAGCATGGGAGGGTTTCTAGACTAAAAAATCATCATCATCATCATCAAAAACATCATCATCAGCATCATCTTCATCATCAACAACATCATCAATGTCATCATCATCATCACCATCGTCATCATCAACATCTTCATCAACATCTTCATCATTTCATATGATATCAACATGGTCATCACCACCATCATCATCATCATTCTCATCATCGCCATCATCATCATCATCATCATCAAGATCAACATCATTAACATCATCATCAACATCATCGTCAACATCATCGTCCTCCTCCTCATCATCATCACCATCATCATCATCATATCATCCTAATCATCATAATATTCAGAAACTAATTCATCATCATTTTCATTGTCAAACATGTCCTCCACTAACAAATTGAGCAACAAAAACCATACCTATATATTAATTAATGTGCTAAGTGCATCCAATGATGAAATTTTTTATGTATGTGTCGAGATGGTGTGAAATTCAGCATTGTTAGACTAGACACATGCATTGACGGTGTGGGATGGTTTCCAAACTCAAAAATCATCCATCATCATCATCATCGTTGTCATCGTTGTAAATATCATCGTCGTCATCAATAACATCACCAGTGTCATGATCATGATCATGATCATCATCTTCATCATTTCATATGAGATGAACATGGTGATCACCATCTTCAACATCATTATCATCATCATCATCATCGTCATCATCATCATCATCCTCATCAACATCGTCATCATCATCATCATCATCATCATCATGATCATCTTCATCATTTCATATGCGATCAGCAAGGTGATCACCAACTTCATCATGATGATATTTGTGAGCTAATTCATCATCATCCTCGTCATCATAATATCCGTGAACTAATTCATGGTCATCTTCATTGTCAACCATGTGCAGAACTAATAAATCGAGCAACAAAAACCATACCTATAGATTAATTAATGTGCTATGTGGGGCCAGCGATGAAATTTTTTTTATGTATGTGTCACGATGGTGTGAAATTCCGAAATTTTAGAGTAAACACATGCATTGATGGTGTGGGAGGGTTTCTAGAGTCAACAATCATCCATCATCATGATCGTCTTTGCCGTCATCATTGTAATCATTGTTGTCAACATCAACAACATCATGAACATCATGATCATGATCACGATCATGATCATGATCATGACCATCATCATATTCATCATTTCCTATGAGATGAACATGGTGATCACCATCTTCATCGTCATCATCATCATCATCATCATCATAATTATCTTCATCATTTCATATGAGATCAACATGGTGATCACATATATGTTTCTTAAAATCAATAACTTTTATAAATTGCTTTGCACTTTAGTTTTATATGCAATTTCTTCTTCTGTTTTTTTTAAACCATAAATTTAAAAAGAAAATAATAAAACAAAAAAAATGGAAATAAGAAAGCATATTTTTCATATTTTGTATGGCCATACATATAATAAAAAATACTAAAAGATTTTTAAAATAGTGTGACAACGAGATGTAATATTTAAAATATGTTTTTTTTACTTCACATAATGTTAAAACCTTATTTTAAGGGTAGATAACCTACTTTCCTCTCCTATATTTCTTATGGTTGGGTGGGAAAATGGTCACTCTCAATCAGTTTAGAATATCGATCTTGGAAAATATAAGTACTTATTATTTTTTCTAGATATTTTTATTATGAGATGTACATAATTCTAAGATGTAAATTGTTAAATAAGTTGAAATTTTATGACCATTAAATGAGTTGTTGTTGGTAATAATTTAGTATGTTTCATGTATGTGGAAACATATAGGATAAGTTTATGTATGTTAACAATTTGGTAAAATAAAGGTGTTGATGAACGATTCCTATATTATAATGGATTGTTAATTTGAAAAACTATGAGCTAAGTTAAAAATTGTATAATGAAATATAAAATTTGGAACCTATTTTCTTATTTGTGCCCATTGTGTTTCTCACTCTAAGTGCTTTTTGAGTTTCTTAGATTAAAAATAAAGTAATGAATTATTTCATTAGTATCCCTTATTCAATAGTTCAAAGTGGATGAGCATAAATTAGCTTTGATAAATTTATAATCATGGACTTGTATCCAGGACCACAAGTTTACCTCAAACATTCTTTGATTAATTTTTGGATTTCACGAGTGGGAATGAAGGTGTAAAGGGGAAACCGAGTTAGCTGAAAAACATTCATTCATACAACATTAACATTTTGGACATTTTGTACATTTATATGCAATTTCACGGCTTAGGGTTTGGATATTTATATGCAATTTCAGACATTTTTATGCAATTTCGTGACTCAGGTTTATCGTTTCAACATTTTCGACTAGCTCCCAGTTGACATTTTGATTCACACCTCAGAGTTATCATTTCACTGATTTGGACTAGATCACAGTTGACATTTTCATTCACAATTCAAGGTTATCATTTTGATTTTGAGCTCATGATTCATGGTTTCTATTTGGAGCTCACATTTCCATTTGAAGCTCACGGTTCACATTTGGAGCTCATGGTTCACATTTTGATTTCTATATCAAGGTTCTTATTGAGCAAAGGAGAAGGATTTTACAGGTGACGGTTTTGCATGCAAGCGGTAATATTGAAGAAAGGAGAAGGATTTCTCTTGTCTCAACAGGTAAGCATCACCTCCTTCTACACAATATGAACCTTTCCTGGACTCTTAGGTTGACTCACAATGGGGTTTGGAGTCAATTGTTTCTGTTGGAGTAAATTGTTTCTTAGGTTGACTCACAAAGGGGTTTTGGGAATGCTGTGATAGTATATTTCATCCTTAGAATGCTAGGGTGTTTAAACAAGAGATAGTCACAATTTAACCATAATCAAACTTCATATCGCAGAATTATCCATAGGGCTCATGCTCCTCCAGAGATAGAATCAACACACACTTCACAATATTTAATCGAGATTCAAGTCCCTCCAAAAAATATTTGGAGAGAGATCACAACTACACAGATAACACAGTCTTCATCAACTCCACAAAACAAACAAAGTCCATAAAACACACAAAGTTGGCATATTGGTAAGTAATATTAGTTGGAATACTGGTGAGCAACATGCTCAAATTAGGGTTATACTTTATACTTTAGATGCATGTCATGGATATTTATAAATTCACAGAATAATTACACTAGAAAGAAGCTTGATGTGGGTGAGTATAGGATGTCAGTGAATATGCTAGTTTAGGTTTTCAAAAATCGCGACAGAAAACTAAAATCCCTAATAAAGGCATACATGAAGTTATACTATGCATAGTCTACCTTCAAGAGTTATGATAACATTGTTACTACTCTTTAGTAAATGAGAGAATTCACATTGAATGGAACATTAGTTTTAGATCATGTCATGCAATAACATGCTATTTGAGACTAGGTTGAATGGTAGTACTCCTAGGCTTAGAATACAATGAAGAAGTTTATGTTTATACAAAGATCTAGCTCAAAACCCTCAATAATAAAATAATAACAAACAAGTTCTAGATCTATGATTTAACCTAGAAGAATAAAATAATATATCCTAATATACTATAAAAAAATTCAAATACATAACAATAAAGTACTAAGACAAGTAAGTAGGCATGCCACTTGTCCTAATGTGCAAAACACCTTCTAGAATCAGGCTTGTTTTACCATGTAAAGTTCCTTCTTGAGATGTGTGTCATGACCTCCTGTGGGTGTTCCTCAAGATATGTGCATGACACTTGTGAATACAATTGTGTGAAATAACCTCTTCAATATGCAAAGTGTTCCTCCAAATGTGAACAAATGGTAGTCAAAGGAGCCTCCTCTCCTCAAGCACTCCACCCATCCAATCTCTCAACCCATACAATTTAGCAATGTAACATCATATGTGGTCTAAGAATGCAAATTTCCCATCCAAATTTAGATCCTACTGATGTGGCATGCCTCCACATATGCAATCGTTTGTAGGGACTAGGTGAGATGTCACTCAAGTGAACAAATATGCATGGAATTGTGTAGGTGAAGGATCTAAAATGTGACAGCAACCTACATGTTCTATCATGCCTCAAAATATGTGGTGATTCCTCATAATACAATTCTCAATGAGAAAATAGGAATAAATATTTGGAAACAATAGTATCCGATCCATAAATCCTCCATAATGAAACCTAATGAACAAGGTCTTCAAACTGTTGATTTTATTTAAATTTCTTAGATTATATCTTAAAACAATTAGTCACTAGAATATAACTGAAAGAACAACATGCATAGAAACATAAGAACACAAGAACACAAAGGTTTTCCTTGGGGAATCCATAAGGGAGAAAACCTCGCAAAACTTCCTTAGTATTAAACTCTACCAGTGTAGTGTAAAACCCAGAAAACAACTGCTCTCTTCTTCCTGGCACATTAATCATTCTCTCTCTTGCTAAGAAAAATTGAGTGAGTGTGTCCAAATGGAGAGGAGAATCTCCCTATTTATATTCTTCAGTTGACTTGACTAATAACCTAGCATGGTTGACTTCTCTAACGGACTAGGCTTACTTGACAACTTGACACCACAAAATAACATTTATTATATTGACACTTGGGTACTATTGACTTGACTTACATTTGGAGGTTTACATTGCTTCTTTCGATGACTCTAACAAGACCAAACTAATATCCTGAGGGATGGATACAATACACCTTAGAATATATTCCGAAGTTACAATAATTTAACACTCCCTCTTAACCAGGAAGGTATTCAACATCTTCTACTACAAATGTACAACTATCTTGTGAGACTCTATATGCCATAAGAAGTTTTGGAACATTGTCTAACATCTTCATCATCAATCTCAGCTGGGACATCTTCTGTAATATTCATCTTTTGGGAATATTCTATTTGTCTTATACTGAATCATGTTTTATACCATCTTCTGTAGTATTTCTCATTTGTATGCTCTTGAACATCTTCTATTTATATTATTCTGAATCATCTTCTGGATCTTCTTCTATAATATTTATCTTTCATACGTTCTTGGACATCTTCTATTTGTCTTGTACTGGACCTTCTTCTTGAAGCATCAGTATGTGAATACTAAATCATCATCTATCTAGATCATATTCTATCAGATCATGATATGGATACCGAGACATCATCTATAACTTTATTATCTCCAATATCTATGTAAGGATACTAATAATCATCAACAATCATCATTATCCTGTTAGTGCTAAAAACTCAACAATAGCTAATGCTAGATCATCATCTGCAAAACTAGCATAGAGATGTTGAAACATCGATGCCATCATCAGTATAAGAATACTGAAGTAACATGTGACTACAATCATCAGTGTATCAGAACTGATACGAAATCAATCAATCAACCTATAAATCATCAATACTAAAGCAAATAGACATCACAACAATATTGACCACCAACATCTCTACAATCATCAATGCAACAATAATCATCGACAACCATCATCATATCAAATAATCACCAAGCATGTCATCAATCATCAACATCTAACAATATATAAATATTGCACCAATCATCAAGCCTCTCAGAAATCATCAACAACCAATAGTATAGAAATACAACAACAATCATCCACCATCTCAACAATAATCAACAATCAACCATATATGAATAATGAGGATACATATTTCCCTTCACCTTCTCAGAGAAGCATCACGGTGAGTTATCTGGTAGATCCATCTAGGAATTTTGTCTAACTTTCTAACTCTTTTGATCCAACCAAGCCTAGTTAGACAGATGGATCTCCCTGGGGACCAAAAAATCCTTGCATGTCTTACTAACCCTTTTGGGCCAAACATACTAATCCCCCTAGAATCGACATGCCTTATCTAGCTTACTAACCCTTCTGGGCCAAACAAGTCTAGCCAGACATACCCTCCTCTAGAAGAACCTACTCACCACTCCATCCATCATCTGTTGTCACTCCCTCTTTCAAGAGAGGTCCTTTCAGACTACACCAATATTGTCTCAAAAGTATTCAAAATTTACATGAGCCAGAGTTCTAGTCAATACATATGCTACTTGATCCTCAATGGGAACATACTTGAGCTTTACAACTACCTTTTTAACCATATCCTGAATGAAATGATATTTTATTGACTTATCATGAAACACGGGATTCTCGATCATCTTGATACAACTTTGATTATCACAAAGGATATCAATGACATCTATCTCTACATCGAATAATCTTGACAACATATTTCGAAGCCATATTGCTTTTCTATAAGTTGAACATGTTGCAATGTATTCTACCTCTACTGGACTAAGTGCAATATTGGTCTAATTTCTACTGAACCAAGAAATCGTGCCTGATCCCAAACTAAAACAACATCCTGATGTACTCTTCCTATCTTTCGCACTTCCAACCCAATCTGAATCTGCATATCCATGTAACTTTATTTAACCACTAGATGTAGATATAATCCCATAATCTAAAGATACCTTTAGATACCTCATCACATGTTTTGCACCAATTAGGAAAATGTGTTTAGGATTATGTTATACACCTGAATGGCACCTCTCCGTCCGAGTGCCGACATCCCTCATGTTGGCACACAAAAGGACACTTATGGATAGAGGTTTACCCAAAACACTATAGCTTGGCTTGTCATGAAATACATTCTTTCACCATCCACCTAGTCACTTTGCCATTTTTTCCTATATTGAGATGTATTCGCGACTATTTTTATATACAACTCGTGCATCACTCGTGAGTCTCCTTTACATGAAGTCGTGAATCCATGTATTCACGGGTTGCGCTTATACATAGTCGCGAATCATTCGCGGGTTGCTCTACTACAGACCCGCGAATGTGTCTCAACATTAAAACATAAAAACACTCGCGCTAATGGGGGATTAGTTAAGTTATTCAACATAATTTCCTTAACTGCTATAACCTCCCTAACCTTCAAGAATTGCCTTATTTCACCCTTTTAAATACAGGCCTTGGGGAGGGTGTTGATTACTTACACTTGGAGAGAAAAGTTATGCTGGTGGAGTTTATACAGAAGTCTTTGGAGCAGTGGAACTCAGAATCCTTTAGCTGCAGAGGAGTCCTTGTCTCAGACGTTGGGTTGTATCTTGACTCTTTCCATTATTGATAATAAAGAGATTACTTCTTCCATATGTGTTTCATGTGTATTGGTTTGATAAATGTTTATGCTTATGCATCTTATATGTGATTTATCTAACCTGCTTATACATATATGAATCATCTTGTATCTGGAAAAGTGTTTCTTGACAGGTGAAAGAGGAGCAATATTGGAGACTTTGGAAGTGGAACAGAGAAGAAGAAGATTAGCAAGGATCGACCTTCATTTAACAAGTAAGTCCTTTTGATCTTCCTATTTCTTATTCTGTGCTTTAGAAGTCAATTGTCTGCAAGTAATTGAGTATGTTGGTAACCCCAAACCTTAGGTTATTAGGTGCATAATCCTGTACAACAGAACTGGTGACTCGGATGGGGAGCCTGGACTACTGTAGGTTGTTTTTCTGTCCTCCTGACCAGTTTTGCTTGTTAGTCAGTTTATGATTTGTTATCCTGTTTCAATACTTGCTTTAGCATTTGAAAGTCTTGGGTTTTTCTTGATTTTTTGAGAAAATTTTATTCGCATTCGCGGGTTGTCTTTATAGACAGTCGTGAATACTACTATGCATTCGCGGGTTGTTATACTAGACAGTCATGAGTCACTCACGAGTTGCTCTTAGTGACAGTCAGGAATACTCCTGGAAGTGGGGATTTTATAAGATAAGTTTTGCTTGTTCTTTTCTTTGTTTGGTCCCTGTTTCTGAGTGGTCTTTCTTTAAGAATGCTATGTAGTGGGTCTGAATACTGTTGGTGATCACATTTCTATGCTTTTTTGGAAGCTCTTAAGTCTTTTTGCTTGGTTTGTTTACTGTTTTCATATTGAAGTGTTTTGGCATGTTTGGGTTGTGGGTTAAAGTGTCATAGTCCAGATTAGTGATCAGGGTCTTGGGCTTTGTTTTTCAGTCTGTCTTTTGATAGTGGCTGGTTGTCACTTGCCTGTATAAGTCTGCATTGATTCTTTGTCATTGGTAGCACCCAAGCTAGGGTTCCTAGCCTCCCTTTGTTGGTGGTCTTTTGGGTCCTGACAACCTGTTTGTTTCAGTTTGTTACTTTTATACAGTTTATAAGCGTCAAGTTTGCTCAAGCATAGTGCATTGTAGATGCATAGTAGAGTTTTGATTATTTTTAAAAGTGAAAAGAAAACATAGTTAAAGATTTTGCATTGTGATTTTTGCATAAGTAGTGTTTATTTCAATTTAAAAATATTATATCAAAAACTACAAAACATAGGCTTAGTTTATTTCATCGTAGCTTTCATTCCATCAATACATATTTGCAAAAATTAAAAAAGAAGTTTGTTTTTATAATGGCAATTTTGCTTTGAATACACCTTTACTTTCATTTATTTCTTGTTTTAGTCAAAACATCATACAGTATACCATTCCATTTCCTCTTGAGTAAAGAACATCCCTTTAAAATAAACACATAATATAAAATTTACTAGTGAGTTTTGTTTTATAGGGGCCTTTCACCTACTAGCTTAGGCTAGACTTGTGGGATAGGAAGTGTAAACTTCCCACAAGTTATAAAATTAGATGTAGTGGACCTTTCTTTAGGGAAATCCTTGACTGTATCACTGTATCTAGGAAGCTCCTCTCAAACGGGAGTTAAGCACTAGGCCGTGTGGAGTCTTGGACAGAGGAGATAACCCTCCGAATCGTTGTCAAAACGTAACCCAAGACTTTTACGCATCTGGGGATTCTGTCCTAGACAGAGTTTCGGGCTCATCTACCCTGCCCATGCGTACGAGTTCGGTTGACGACTATCCCCCCAGACAGCTGGTATTGCCAAGGTAGCCTTTAGTCTCTTGTATTTTAGGGTGCATACCTAGGTAAACCAGAAGGTTATTTCTGGTTCACCTTGAACGGGCTTGGAAGGTAACCCTTGTGGAAAGTGTAGGAGGGCGGTGGGTGATTCCTCTGCTTGTGCCTAAGAACCACCTCAAGGACGCCAAGTAATCGTTCATCAACTTTATTCGGGAAAGTATATCTTTTACCTTGGTTTGATTGCTTGAGACTCTAGGAACTTTTTAGTGTATGCTCTGTGTTTTTGCCTGTGTTTAGTTGGCCTTAGGGTGTGATTTGTTAAATTTTTAATTCTGGAGGACCAACCTGTTAGAAGGTCAAGAAGGTTGAGAAACCTTCCTCCTATCACTGCATTGGAGCCTCCACCTTTACCTCAAAGGCGGAGATTAGACACAGAGGGTTCATTTGAACCTGTAGGAATAATTGAGACTCTTGGTGAACCAGAACTCATTGCTAACCACTTTAATCTTGATACAGTCGAGATAGAAGAATTGCAGACTAACGAGTTTGCAAGAAATTTTAACTCCCCCTTGACTGATTTGAACGATCTTGTGATCGTGCAGGTTAGACCATTTGATTCACAAGTGCTAGGTGTCCCTGTGAGTAGAGTCATGTCTTCTGTGGAAGAAAGTTCTTTTGTGTTTACCTCAATCCTTCCGGTTGAAGGGGTACTACCTCCCCCGATAAGTACCCTTAGATCTAGTTTGCCTTCTACACCTTTGACTCCAGCGAGCCGGGTGGTTCAACCACCGGTTCACTCCAACATAGGAGGTATTTCTGGTAACACGGTTGCTGGGATCCCCAGTATACCTACCATTCCTTCTTCCTTCCCTTACCATACTCAGAGTGGTCTGGTAGGATCCTCGTCTTATGTCCAAGGATTTCCTTGGAATGGGGGGCACATTCACCCATCCAGTCCATACGTAGGTCCATCTCCTTCATATGTAGGAGTGCAGTTTGGGAGCAACACCTCTTACGGGCAGAGCTTCCAAACCCCTATTTCGGTCCCATACACGAGCTCTGTCTTTTCGTTGTTTAGTGGAGGGATACCTGCTCCAGTCTTTTAGACCCCTGCTTCTATGGGGACGGCCCGAACCACTTACACTGCACCTCCCACACAAAATCCTGTGGCTTATGGATGGAATCCATTTCAAAGAAACCTTCCCACTTCACAACCGGTGGCTGGGGGCAACCCCATTTTTACCCATGGGCATTCAGGGGCAGGTCCCTCGAATCCCCAAGTTGGAACATTTACTACCCCGGTTAGGCCCAAAATTCCTTTCCTGGCAACTTTAAACTTGCCAGACTTGTCGAAATTGATGAATGACCCGGTGAGGCATGACCCCTTATGGCCACCTGTTCCCACCAAATTGCCTTCGGACATCCCTAAGTTCGAAGGTAAAACTGGTGAAGATCCTGGGGCACATGCCACCACTTTTCACTTATGGTGTTCTTCCAATTCGTTGAATGAGGACTCAAGTAGATTGAGGCTATTCCAGACGACCTTGATGGGTACGGCGGCCAAATGGTATATTGAATTTCCCTCTACAGCCTTTAGTAGTTTCTGGGATTTGGCTAGTGCTTTCCTTAGCCACTTTCAGCTTCCGGTTCGATACGATTTTGGAACGGACTTGTTGTCTACTTTTAGACAAAACAAGGCTACCCACATCTCAGATCATATCCAAGAGTGGAGGAGGCGAAAGAGACTTATCAAAGCCACCATTCCTCCTGAGTTTCTATTAGAATGGTTCCTTAAATCACTGTTGCCATACATATCTAAGGATGTTTCCACATCAGGAGTCACGAATGAAGAAGAAGCCATACTCAGGGCCCAGCAGTTAGACTTGATTTAGTCATAGTCTGGGATCTTGTATGAGATCATCCCTAAGGCATCGAGGCCTTCGCACAAAGCGGAGAAGCCTAAGCCTTGACCCCATGCTGATGGTGTGGTTGGGTCTGTTAACTCTCCCATCGTAGAGTCTTTAACTAAGCAACTTCACCAGTTGTCTGTCAAACAGTCTACGGCAGAGGCAGCAAAGGCTGCCCCCTCTCCCCAGAATGCAAATGTCTTTGCTCCAGCCTCTTAGAAGGGAAATCAGCAGCCCGATGGGAAGAAAAAGAAAGGTAAGAAAGGAGAGGGAAACCAAAAAAAGCCAAAGCCTGTAAAGAATGCTGATGGGGGCAAAAAAGAAAAGAAGAAGGTCAATTTCCCTTGTAAGTTGTGCCAAGAGGACCACCTTACTCACCTTTGTCCCCTTATGGATCAAGCTCAGAAGCTACTCAAAGCTCAACAACCGGCTTTCTTGAAGGACCCGTTTCCCCAAGGATAGAACTCTGCTTCAGCTTCTAATGTAGCAGTGGGCACTCAAACTGCCCCTGACCCTAATTATATCAACATGGTTCGATCTTCGACTTTGTTGAAAACCAGGAACAAAAACTATGAAATTGAGACTTCTGAGAAGGGTAAAGTTGTAGTTGAAACTTCCAACCCTCTCACAATTGAGAAACCTGCCAAAACTATGCCGAAGATACCGAAAGGTGTTTTCAAGAAGACCTTGCATAACCCTAATTCTAGGGCTGCTTCAAACTACTCAGTAGTTGAAGATTTATCTCAAACCCCATGTGCAATGTCAGCTTTAGAGGTGTTACAGAGTTGTCCTGCCCAGCGGGATGCTCTCTTAGCAGCTTTAGGTAGCATGGCTTCTTCGAGTCTCATGGTGAAATTCAATCTGTCTGATGTCAAAATTCACTTGCCTTACCATGTATCCCTATCAATAGATGTCGTCCATGGTGGTAAGACCATTGGAAGGGAAGTTGTTGATGAGGGAGCCTCTACATGTGTTATGTCCCTGGCCTGCTGGAAAGCTCTTGGATCCCCAGAGCTGGTCCCATCAAACACTTTACTTACTACTTTCAATGGAAGATCTTTCTGTCCTCATGGTATCCTGCTAGCTTTTGAGATTAAGTTAGCAGGCAAGGTAGTGTCTGTTGAAGTTGAAGTGATTGATGCTCCTTTGGACTACAATTTGCTTCTGGGAAGGAATTATACTTATGCAATGTCTGCTGTTGCATCGGCTATTCTTCGTGTCGTGGTTTTTCCACATGAGGGCAAGTTGGTTACTGTTGACCAACTTGATTTTACCCGAAAAGGATGTTTAGAGTCTAAGGAATCCACTGTGATATTGGTTGATCAGGCCAAACCTGCTGCACAGAGCTTGGGAGCTGGAATGTATGCATCATTGATGGGCACATTTGACCTTCCAGCCCCGGTGAATTACATTGGTTCTACTACTGTGGGGAAGTCCATCGCTACGGTTGGCGATAAGACTGATCCTTGGGTCCTCCCAACTCCCCATGAACCAGAAGTGCCCTTATCAGCAGTAGAGGTATCTTATCAAGCCATCATTGAAGCTGCTGCTGATCCCATTCCAGATCCTCTATCAGTCTCAGATGATCTGGAAGAAGTTTATTTGCCCGCATGGGCGGAAAACTCTTTACATTCCATAGATTGCTTAGATATCGTTTTACCTTCTGATGAATCTATTCTGGAAGCTATGAGTGGACGTGATAAGATTTGTGAGGATATTCATCATTGATCCTATTTTCTTCCAGATCTGAGCAAGATAGAAAACTAAGAGTTTAAAGTGAGACTGTCAGATGATATTGAGGTACCTATTAACCCTTTGCCTAGGGAAGGAGTGTTTGCTGAGGGGAATATGGAAAACATTTCCGCCACTATACCTATCAATATCTTTGTGAACCCAGATGTCGTGGAAAACATCTATATAGGTGCAAACTGCTCTCCAGAGGAGATTTCCATCTACACTGCCCTTTTCAAGGAATTCCGCGATATCTTTGTCTGGTCATATGAGGAGATGCCAGGCATTGATCCATTTATTGTCCAACATGAAATCTGAACCTATCCTGATGCCAAGCCAGTTAGATAGAAATTAAGACCCATGAACCCGCGTAAAGCAGCGGCTGTGAAGGCAGAAGTTGAAAAGTTGTTGAAACTTGGTTTTATATATCCCATAGCTTTGACTAAATGGGTATCCAACCCTGTTCCCGTTGATAAAAAGCAAGGGACTATTCACATTTGTACAGACTTTAGAGACCTTAATTAATCCTATCCCAAGGATAACTACCCCACACCATTCATTGATCAGATCATACATGCATGTGCGGGGAGTGAAGTGTTTTCGTTTATGGATGGTTTCTTCGGCTACAATCAAATCCAAATCAAACCGGAAGACCAACATAAAACTACTTTCATTTTCCCTTGGGGTACATTTTCATATAGAAAAATACCCTTTGGATTTAAAAATGCTAGGGCTACCTTTCAATGAGCCATGAACTTTGCTTTTCACAATATAAAAGCCATTGTTGAATCGTACCTTGATGATCTGCCTGCACATTCTTGCAAGAGGGTCCAACATCCAGATCATTTGAGGTTGATTTTTGAAAGATGCAGATACTATAAAATTTGCTTGAATCCCCACAAGTGTGTTTTCTGTGTCGAGTCAGGAAAATTACTCGGATTCATCGTATCTAGTAGGGGAATCCAGGTGGATCCATTAAAAGTTGAGGCCATTGTAAATCTGCCTCCTCCTCGTTCTTTCAGGCAACTTCAAAGCTTGCAAGGAAATTCCAACTTTCTTCGACGTTTTATCGCTAATTATGCCAAGATCACCAAAGGTTTCATGCACTTTCTCAAACAAGACACTCCTTTTGTATGGGATGAAACTGCACAACTTGCGTTCGAGGCATTGAAAAAAGCTTTGCTGTCGGCTCCTTTATTACGTCCACCAAATTATTCTAGGGATTTTATATTATATCTAGCCGCGTCAGAGTCGACCATAGGGGTAGTGCTAGTTCAGGAGGACGATAAGCTCGTTGAGCATGTCATTTATTATCTTAGTCATGCTTTGGTCGGACCTGAGTTTAGATACTCCCACGTCGATAAGTTAGCCTTAGCAGCTGTTTATGCTGTGCAGAGGTTGTGCCACTACATTTTACTGAGGACCACCACAGTAGTGGCGGATGTGAATCCGTTCCAATATTTTTTATCTCGACGCATTTTTGGGGGAAAATTCAACAAATGGATAGTCATTCTTCAAGATTTTGACTTGGATTTCCAATCCGCTAAGTCTAAAAAGTCCTTAGTTTTTGTTGAGCTAATAGCAGAATTTCCCACTGAAGAAAATGTAGCGGTGGAGGATGACTCATTCCTAGATGAGCACATCTTCCTCATATCCACCTCTGATCCTTGGTATGGGGATATTCTTATATATATCTAGAATTTGAAGTATCCTGCCACTTACTCTAGGGAGGAACGACATAAGTTACGCCTTCATGCCAAGAACTACCTCATTATAGGAGATAGATTATATCGATGAGGGGTAGATTCCATCTTGCATCGTTGCCTTACTCATGAGGAAGTGGAGATTGTCCTAAATGATTCCCATAGCGGAGCATGTGGGGGTCATTTATCTGGGTTAGCAACGGCCCATAAGATATTGCGTGCTGGTTATTTCTGGCCCACGATCTTTAAAAATTGTGTGGAAACCGTGAAGCGCTGTCATCCATGTCATCTCTACACCAGAAAAATGCGGTCGCATCCTGCTCCGTTATTTCCTATTGTCTCGGTAGGACCCTTCATGAAATGGGGGATTGAATACATGACATGCAACCCAGTCTCGGCTGGGGGGCACAAATATATCATTGTCGCTGTTGACTATTTTACGAAATGGGCAGACGCAATGCCTATTTTCAAAGACAAAGGGGAAACTGCAGCTTTCTTTGTTTTCAATCAAATTATTGCAAGGTTTGGTATTCCCAAAGTGATTGTCACTGACCATGGCAGTCATTTTCAAAATAACATGATGACGGAACTGACTACAATGCTCAGATTTAGACAAGAACACTCTTCTCCATACTATCCGCAAGCAAATGGTCAGGTTGAGGCTGTAAACAAGACTTTGAAAACTATCCTTAAATAGACAATTGATGCATCCCGTTCTAATTGGTACATCATGTTATATCCTACTCTTTGGGCTTACAGAACTAATTTTAATACTGCCATGGGTTATTCACCTTTCCAACTTGTTCACGGGGTGGAAACAGTTACTCCGATTGAATGCAAAATCCCGTCCTTGCAGATAGCCATTCATGTGTTACGTGATACGACCGAGCTTGAAGAACGTCTAGTACATCTAGAACACCTTGATGAGCAATGTAGAGATGCGTTGACTGCCAATTAGGCTCATAAAAATAGGGTTAAATCTCAATATGATAAAACGGTCAAACCTAGGGTTTTCTCTGAAGGGGAACTTGTCTTGCTTTGGGACCAAGATAAAGAACCCTTGAGGGCAGGAAAATTGAAGGCTATGTGGTTAGGACCCTATGTCATGTCAAAAGTATTGAGTAAAGGTGCATATGAATTAGTGGATTATGATGGGAATAAGCTGCACAAGCCTAGAAATGGGCTCTACCTGAAGAAGTACTATGCTTAGGCTTAGCACTTTTTCTTGTATTTTTATTGTATGTATTTTATGTACAATAGGTTGTCAGTTTTGTTTTTTATATTCTCTGCTGGTTGTTGTAGATGTATTCCAAAATGTTTGTAGGTTTCGCTGATGGCACTAGCTGTCACACTTGTAACCTGGCTTCAACAGCATGGGTTATCTATTCTCCCACAGGACAGCTTGTTGCCGCGGGTGGTTCTTGTCTTGGTCCTGCTTTTAATAATTTTGGTGAGTATAGGGCTGTTAATGAGCTCCTATGGGATGCTTTGTCACGTGGAATTACCCAACTTGAAGTCTGTTTGGACTCTCAGTTGGTAGTTTCCCATCTCAATAGAGCTTATCAGGTATGAAATCCTATCTTGTTACGTCAGTTTATGCAAATTCGTTTACTGGAAAGACATTTTGAAGTTATTACTTTCAATCATATTCCACGAAACCAAAATTCATTGACTGATGCATATGCTAATTATATTTTGGATTGGCATCTCACACACATTTCATAAAATATACAGCAAGCATGTAAAGAACACTTGTAAATAAGCCGACAACGAAAAAAAATATATATATGTAAAATATCTGTCTATAGATAGATCGAGTCTGATCCGTAGATCTCGTCATATACAAAATATACAAAATGTGGATCATCATCCATCAAAATGCCCTAGAACTAAGCCTAACCACCCTGGCCACTGGGACCTCCTTGGTCCCCATGATATCTAGGCACCCTGGCTTCCTCAGCCTCCTCATCCTCGACAGCCTCCACTGCATCTCTGTATACAAGTACTGCTCTAGCTACTCTCCTGAACAGATGTAGCCAAACCGGTGGAACCCCTACTACAAACTCATGCATGGCTGTAGGTATATGCTCAATCCGTATCATAGGTACTCACTGGTTCATCCTGGCCAGCTTCCCCTCTAGTACCCGAACCAATCCTGGGTTTCCTCCTACAACTGGATGCACGAACATGCGGGGGTTCCCTTTAGGGCGGACTGGTCCAATATCTTCATTTTGAAGCATGAATAGGGTTAAGACTTGTACATATGTATATCACAATCATTTGAAAAATTCATAAAAATTTGAAAATGATAAAAAATTAAAAAATCACTTACCCATCTCACCCCATATTCCTCCTGGAGGGAGGACAAGGTCGGGATCACCTCGGAAATCCATCCCAGCGTATGGAAACAGCTCCAACGCCGGCAGCTGTCGTTCTCACCATATATAAAAGTCATCATCGTAGAATCTATGTATTATGTATCCTCCTCCTTGATGGAGGAAAATGTCTCCCCACCGACTCAGCCTCGGCTGACGTGGATGTCTGACTTGTAGTGGTATCGCAGGGCTCATAGTTGGTACTCTCTCGAAGAAGAATGCTACTAGTATGCTGGCATAGCCAAAAATTTTGTGTCTTCCTCTCCTACAGTTGGATAGTTGCCTCTTCATGATGGGGAGCACTCCCGAGCACCAATCATAGAGGGCACCTCTAAAGCAATCAACTGCCACCCTCATTTGATTCATGGTGGCCATATGCAACCCTGATGATCCTGAAAGTCTCACAATAGTACTAGATAGTACCTGGAGTGTCAAATCCTGGATGTCTGCCACTATAACACTGCTGCCCTTCTTTTGCATACCCGGTGTACAGAACATGTCAACATAGTTTTGGACACTCAAGGGGTCTCCACCCATACCAGTTCCCTCCAAGTTCACCGGTGCCCCCCGTTGTGATAACCCGGTTATGAGATATATATCCTCTATGGTAAGCTCTAAGGTCTCACCTTGAAGATTGAACATCCCCATGTCATGATCCTAGTAATTGACCATGAATTCCAGTAAGCGGACATTTTCCCGCATGGGCGATGTGCAAAAGAACTTCAGCAGCCCACAAGTTCTCAATGCATGTATTGTGGGAGCGCTTTGGAGCGCCGCATGATCCATTATTTCATGCTCTCTTTCCCTCCACTCCAGCACCATATTTTTCCTGGAAAATACACACAATTTGGTTCAGTATTTCATCTTTAAAAATAAAAAATTGTGCATAAATTTTGAGTTTTCACCCATCGCGCAGCATTTGCGACTGTCTAATTAGGCAGGCTGCGAGTCATTCGCGACTGCCTAGTTAGGAAACTCGTGAGTAAAAGGCGTATTCGCGACTTTTACTCCTTGCAACCCGCGAATGCGCCATGATGTAATTTGGGATGATGTAAAATACTGAATTAACCATTAATTTTGATATTTGTTTGGATCAAATTGAAGGGTTTAGGGTGTAGAGTTACCTGAAACTGACGGATCTGGATTCCGACGGTCCAGTTGTCCACGGTAATCGATCAAAGATAGAGGGTAAACTTTCCTTTTTGGTCCAAAAAGTGCAAATGGTGAGAAATGTTTTAATTTTCAAGCTATTTATAGAAATAATATTTCGTAAAGTGGGTCTTTTTATATAGTTTGAAATGTCAATTGACTAATATCACCCTCTTTGTGCCTTGGAATAGGTTTACCAACTTATACAAAGTGTTGATGCTTCTATAGGGTGGTTTTTATATCTCCAACACATGTTGGCATCTTATCACTCCACATTAACCTTAGTATTCAACGTTTTGCCACAGACTATGGTATTCTAAGCCATTAGTCCCTTGTCTCTACCATTGTTCTTCCGTGGCTAGGGTCCTTATTTCATGAGTATCATCTTTGTATGCCTTTGTCATCCTTTGGTACCCATGCCGTCACTGTTTCAGGCCAAGGGGTTTCCTCATAGCTATTTTTCACACCAAATAGAGCTTCTTCAGAATCTCTTTTTACAAGCTATCCCTTTATAGGACTCCTTGACCTTATGGAGTTTCTTTAGGCCCAGGTGTGACTCCTTCAAAACAGACTTGACTGCCGAGTTATCTCGTCCATTCAAGCTTGTTAAGAATATGTGAACAGGAATCCGCATTGGTGGTAGGTTATCTCTTTCTCGGACCATGCGGAATAATACGAGAAAGGATCACTCTCTTTTCTTTTGAATTGAGAAGAGTATTCTCAGGTATAGGTTTATCACTTTTCCGGACCTGAGGGACTAAATTTACAGAAAAGGAACACCCGGTTTGAGCTTAGTTTTCTCTTTTTCGTGCTCTAGACCCAAACATGAAAAAGATTTCGAGTGTACTTTGTGTCTTTGTCCTCGTTAAATACTAAAGAACAAAGCAACGAGTTTATTATTGTAAGCCCCATTTCTCATAACCAAATGGATCTTTTCGAGTGATCTTGCTTTCCTTCACACTCGTAAAACTCAAGATATCTTATGCTGTTCTGGAAGGAGCGTTGGGTAGGTGGTAATTTAACCTTTTTCGGACCTCCCTGACTAAGTACAAAAAAGGTGTTCCTTTTCTTCTTCGTAAGTTAAGAGAGTTCTTCTGTGGTTTGTTTTATACTTTTTCGGCCTCAAGAGACTAAATTGGACGAAAAAGGACCCCCCTGGAGTCTTCTTTGGAGTTTTCAGACTCTCTAAATGTGAAAACACCAGCTGAGCATGTACTAGTTCGGGCTCTTTAAATCCACGAATTAGTGTATCAAGCATTATTTTCTCATCTCTTCAAGCTTGTTAAAAAATGAAGAGGGAACCGAGTTTACTTTCCTGGACTCGTCAAAATTTAACAGGGAAGGTAAGGAAGAAGTTTTCTCTTGTTTTCAGTAATGGCAGCATGTCATCTTTGAACATAGCACTCTTTGTTTTCCGATATCCATGTTTCAGTATACACTTGTGTTCAGCTATCACTTTGAGTTTCGTACTCCTCCTCTTGTTCATTATCCTGGGGAATTTGATCATGTCTCCTACATGACAGATAAGTCTAGTTGTTCTATCTATCCGTTGTATGCTACCTTGGTTCATCTTTGTGTTGTGATCACTGTTCAAGGACTCTACCCATTGTCTGATCTATCACCTGATCCCATCATTGTTATATTTGTTATATATTTGTGTCTCCCTTCTTTTGCCCAGTTCCTAGTCACTCTTGTGATCCATTGGAGGATCCGTTGCCTTCCTTATCACAGCATGGTTCCATTTTCAGTACTTCCTGATGGCGAAGACCTAGAGTTTTGACGATCGTACCTATGGATTCACTTTCATCATTGGTGAACTCCTTTGCTTCAGTTGTCAATTATCACTTATTGGTTGACAAACTATTGAATCTTCTCCATGTTCGACTTCAGCTTACCCTTATTCACATGGTTTGGATTGTACTGGTTCTTTGGGTTCCTTTATGAAGACCTTAGTCTCTCACATATGGACTAAGTTGCACAAGATTATGTTCAATCTATCTACATAGCTTCCAGATCTTTGAAGACTCATCATTATTGTATATTGTGGCTTCAATCCACCTTTGTAATATACATGCTTCTATACCCGTATCATATGATGTAATCAAATATTGTAAAGGAGCTAATGTTCCATTAAATTGAACATAGCATCCTCAGATGTAACTTTGTATATGACATTACTATGTTTTGTTTCAGGTACTCTCTTTGCTCCATTGGATTTCTGAGTTCTCCAAAGATGAATATTATAATGTATTTCGACCATCGTTCCCCTCTGACCTCACACATTAGGGGGCATCTTTTATACACCTGAATGGCACCTCTCCGTCCGAGTGCCGACATCCCTCATGTTGGCACACAAAAGGACACTTATGGATAGAGGTTTTCCCAAAACAATATAGCTTGGCTTGTCATGATATACATTCTTTCACCATCCACCTAGTCACTTTGCCATTTTTTCCTATATTGAGATGTATTTGCGACTATCCTTATATACAACTCATGCATCACTCACGAGTCTCCTTTATAGCAAGTCACGAATCCATGTATTTGCGGGTTGCGCTTATACATAGTCGCGAATCATTCACGGGTTGCTCTACTACAGACCCGCGAATGTGTCTCAACATTAAAACATAAAAACACTCACGCTAATGGGGGATTAGTTAAGTTATTTAACTTAATTTCCTTAACTACTGTAACCTCCCTAACCTTCGAGAACTTCCTTATTTCACCCATATAAATACAGGCCTTGGGGAGGGTGTTGATTACTTACACTTGGAGAGCAAAGTTATGCTGGTGGAGTTTACACAGAAGTCTTTGGAGCAGTGGAACTTAGAATCCTTTGGCTGCAGAGGAGTCCTTGTCTCAGACACTGGGTTGTATCTTGACTCTTTCCATTATTGATAATAAAGAGATTACTTCTTCCATATGTGTTTCATGTGTATTGGTTTGATAAATGTTTATGCTTATGCATCTTATATGTGATTTATCAACCTGCTTATACATATATGAATCATCTTGTATCTGGAAAAGTGTTTCTTAGCAGGTGAAAGAGGAGCAATCTTGGAGACTTTGGAAGTGGAACAGAGAAGAAGAAGATTAGCAAGGATCGACCTTCTTTTAACAAGTAAGTCCTTTTGATCTTCCTATTTCTTATTCTGTGCTTTAGAAGTCAATTGTCTGCAAGTAATTGAGTATGTTGGTAACCCCAGACCTTAGGTTATTAGGTGCATAATCTTGTACAATAGATTCACCATGTACTGACTTAAGGTGTTTACTGCAAAACATATATCTAGTCTTGTATTGGTTAGGCACATAAATAAACCAATAATATGTCTATATATAGTGGCATCAATAGCTTCTGAAGTGTCATCATTCAATAGCTTCAAACTAGTGGTCATCGGAGTAGTCATAGCTTTACAATCTAGCATTCCAAATATTTTTAAGATTTCAACAGTATATTTTCCTTGATTTAGGTAAATCTCATCTAGATGTTGCCATACTTGAAGACCTAGAAAGTAGTGCATCATTCCAAGGTCTTTCATTTAGAATTCTACAACAAGCCTATTCTTACATTCGATAATTGACTTATCTTATCCTCTGAAAAATAGACCATCTACATATAACAACAAAATTAAAATTTCATCTTCATCAACCTTATAGTAAAGGTTGGAGTCTCCTTTAATCTTAGTAAAGACTAAGTTCATCAGGAATCCATTGATCCTTCCATACCAAGCTCTAGGTTCTTTCTTTGATCCATACAATTCTTTCTTTAGCAGGAATACATGAGTCTTCTGATCATTGACCTCAAATCCTTGCGGCTGTTCAATATAAACTTCTTCTTCAATCAAGCGATTTAGAAATGTCATCTTCACGTCCATTTGATGTAACTTCCACTTCATGTTGGATGCCAATGCAAGGATAGTTCTTATTGAGGTGTATCTAGCTATCGGGGAAAAGGTTTCTTCGTAATCAATTCCTTCTTTCTAAGAGAATCCTCGGGCTACAAATCTTTCCTTGTATTTTTCTATACTTCCTTCTGTTGATTGTTTGGTTTTGAATATCCACTTAGAGGATACCAATGACTTTTCCTTTGGTATAGGTACTAATTCCCACACATCATTCTTCATAATGGATTGGTATTCCTCGACCATTGCATCAACCCAATCCTTTTGATATATTGCCTCTTAAAAACAAGTTGGTTCTCTATTGACTAGATCACACATCAAGGCCATATAACCGGGATATGACATTGGTTTCTTTCTCTCTCAGATGGATCCTTCAGGAGAACGATGTATTTTTCCTTCTTCAATTACTTCACGATCCCAAGCAGGTTTTCTCTTTTGAGAAATCAATTCATTTGGTAAATATTCAAGTAGCTGGGGATCTATCATATCATGGTCTTCAGGTATTTGGTCTTCTTCTTCAACTCTGATTTCTTTAGGAAATTCAACAGTTTTGGGATTTTCATGCTCCTCTTCATCTTCCGTTTCTTCTCTTGATTTTTTGAAAGTTGTTTCTTTGTCAAATGTAACATCTCTGTGAAGTTCAATTTGATGGTATCCTGGGATATATATTCGATAAGATTTTGATTGTTCACTATATCCTACGAACATTCCTTTCTTTACCAAAGGATCTAACTTTGATATTTTCTCCTTGGGAATATGAATGTACACAAGACAAACAAAAACCTTTAGATGACTTACCTATGCTCTTTCTCTGGAATACATTTCTTTTAGAGTTTTGTTCCCAAGGGCACTGTGAGAGATTCTATTCTGTACATGTACTATTGTTCTTGTTGTTTATACCCATAGGTACATTGGGAGATCTTGATCATGTATCATAGATTTCATAGCTTGCATGATGGATCTATTCTTTATTTCTGACACACCATTTTGTTGTGGATTGTAGGGAATGGTGAGATCCCTCTTAATTCCTACTCTTTTACAGAAATCAATGAATTCATTTGAAGTAAAATATCCTCCATTATTTGACCTTAGAATATTTATTTTCTTCTCACAAAGGTTTTCTACTAGGGCCTTAAACTCTTTGAATCTTTCAAGCACTTCATCCTTGTTTTTCAAGAAGTATATCCAAGTCCTTCTAGAGTAGTCATCAATGAAGGATGCATAGTAAGAGTACCCACTTAATGAAGTGGTTTGCATTGGCCCATAGATATCTGAGTGAATAATGTATAAGATTCCTTTTGCCTTACTATCACTTTTTGGAAAGGGATTCTTAATATTCTTCCCTTGTGCACATCCTTTGCATACTCCTCCATGTTCTATCTGAATTTTTGGTAAACTAGTTACCACCTTGCTTACAATTGGAAGGGATTTCTAGTGAACACGAGCAAGCCTTCTGTGCCATAGCTCACATGGGCTAATGGTACTGTTTTCTAATGCAGAATCTGTATGTCCCTTCATTTTGTAGAGACGTCCTTCTTCAACTCCGATCTCTACTACATCATTGATAGTATTTCCTTTGGTCCACATGAGGAATTTTCCATCTACAAAGGAAACTCTGAAGCCTTTCTTGTCTAAATTTGAAATGGAAATAATATTCTTCTTTAGTCTTGGGACAAATAGGACATCCTTCATTTTCATAGACTTTCCAAAATTCATTTTATAGGATGCTTGTCATAATACTTTAATGGGATATTGGGAATCATCTCTAAGCATCACTTTGTGTGGGGATTCCTTTTGTTCAAGGCATGAGAGTGACTCCTTGAAACCAGTCATGTGCTTGGAGGAGCCACTATCAATCAACCAGGTATCATTTCCTAGTGAGACTAATCCAGTTACAGAAGATATCAAAACATATTCTTCAATGGAGTCTTCATCCTTCTTTGCTTCCACTTCTAGTTCTCGATCACTGTCTTCAGTAGCATGTGCTTGAAAACTTCTCATCTTCTTGAGTCTTTACTCTTTCATGGGACATTTAATGGAAAATTTTCCTAACTTATGACAAGTGAAGCATTCAAATCTTGAGAAGTCTCTCTTTGGTATTTTAAACCCTTGAGTCTTAGGAGGATGGTCATGACTCCTTATTTTGTCTCTTGTGTTGGCAGTTAAGGATTGATCATCCTTGTCATTTATCATTTATTCTCTGGCTTCTATCCTCTCTTCTTATTGGACACATTCTTTCCATAGCTTCCAGAGTTTGGTTAGTTTCCTTCCTAAAAAAATTCCTTGGATGAAAGCTTCCCAATATATTGGAAGGACATTCAAAGTTGTCATTACAATCTCTGCTTCTTCAACCATTTCAATGATGGGTTGTAGTTGATCCTTTCTTTGAGATACTTTTCTAAAGTAAGATTGCATATTCTCTGACTTTTGAGATTTTACTTTTTTGAGTTGATTCCTCAAGGTCATTTTCCTATTAATGATTCTTCCTTGAAATAGCCCTGATAGGGAATAAAAAAATTCTTTTCGAGTCTCCATGGATGATACTTGAGGAATCAGGTTGTCTTTGATTGAATTATTAAATTGAGCACATGGATATTTGAACCAAAACATAGCTCACAAGTTATATCACACAATTTTACTCAGAAATGAAGAATGAAACCGTGCAAAAATGGCTTTGAACTATGATGCTTTCATTAATCAAAAGTATCACATTGATCTTTGGACTAACACACAACTCACAAGATAGATCACACATTTTTTCTTAGAAATTGAAGAATGAAACAATGAAAAATTGGCTTGCAACTGTGAATGCTTTCATGAATCAAAAGTAATTATATAATTAATTAAATTGAAGTACAATGGGTAAATATCCTCATGCAATTCAAATCCATGTGAGGAAATTTGAATTGGTTTGACTCTACTTGACTGTATGGTTAACTGACCTTGTCTAAATCATTATCGGAGTTCAAAATCCCAACTCAAGTGTCTAATTCAATGTTAATTAATAGTTAAATAGTCTAACTAACTGAGGTAGGTGAGTAAATGCGCCTCACATACTTGCAACTTTGTAAAGCTAGTGCTAACTGAGTAGAACTGAATGTAACATACTAGAACTGGATGTAACTGACTCCTAACAGAGCTTGACTAGTCACCAATTGAACTCAACTAATGGAGATTGATGTCAGCACTCCCAGTGGCTCCTAATTTGTAGGGATTGATCTAGGATTCTCCTAAACTGATGCATGGAAGTGAAATCAGTGGAAGTTGGCGTCAAATAGTGTTCCCCAAAATTTAGAAATGGGTACATGTGCCCCAATTAGGCCAAGTGGACCCAATGGTGTTAGTGACTAAAAATAGACTGAAAGGACTACTGATTTAGACATAATTAACCAAATTGGACAAGGGAGGATTATAATCCTAACACCCTCCCTGAATGCTAACTTGGACAATTTGTGGTCCCTGGTAACTAAGACCATAGGTAACCCATTACGCCAAGTAAAGTAACTTCTCAATACAAGGAGCTGGGGAAAACACGACATGGGAAAAAATGCCCCCCTCTAACTAAGCAAAAAAAATTAGGATTCAAGTTTTAAAAACTTGAAAATATGTTCCTGCAACCTTCATCTCTGTGATGTAGTGAATAAACATGCATGATGTTCTGTGCATAGGTATCCTGGGGCTTGGCATGTAGAATTCTCCATCTTCTCCCAAAATGATGATGGAAGGAAGGAGGAATGTAACCTTTTCATCTTTTTGGATGAATAGGTGTATTACTCACTCTATTCTTTTGAAGGCGGTGTAAATGATCATACATTTCCATGTAGCATCTCACAGGGAGTTTTTTGCATCTCTCTGAAGGAGGTAATATTTCATGACAAAGCGCAAGGTTCTTTGTCTTCTATGTGTCAGATGGATTTCCAGTCACCTTCCTAGCTTCCCACTTGGGAGTAGGGACTGGATCTAGATATGAACCACCCTAAATCTCAATATCATAAATTGATATAGTTGGTTTTACAATACTAGTGGAAACTGCAAAATAAGTAGATGGAATTTTTTTACCTTCCCTTTCAAGTGGTAGCTGAGAGTGCATTGGTTTTGAAAATGGAATGAAGTGTGATAATTCATATGCCTTTGATGCATGATTTGCAACACCCTTCACTATGATGTTCCCAGTAGAGATATCTATGATATCCACTAAGTTATGACCAAATATCACTCACTTTGGAGAGCCTGTATGAGTCATCTCGTATACAGATAGCATATTTGTAGATAAGGAGGGAACATAAAGAACATCTTTGAACTTTCCATGTTCAATCTTGATAGAACCCTTCCCTTTGGCTCAAATTTGATGGTTATTACCCATATTAATACTAGGACAATCAAAAGACTGTAAAGAAGAGAATGATTCTCTAGATGAAAACATATGATTGGAAGCTCCAGAATCAATGAGGAAAGCATGTGATATTGAACAACTATCCTTCAGTGCATGGCATGTCTTTTCATGTTCTTCAATTTCTTCTCCATGGTCAACCTTCCTTGTGCTAGTAGGTACATTAATGTTATGTTTCTTCAAAAGAACAACCATTTCATCAATTTGTCTTCTCATACAGGAGGTTTCTGGATGAAATTCCCTTCCAGAGAAAGAACAAACGGTCTTTCCTTTTCCATTCTTATTTCTTCTCTTCGAACCTGAAGGCTCATCTGACTGCTCTTTCTCCACAGGAGACTCATCCTTTTTCTTCCCTTTACCATTTGCAACCTTAGTTTCTCCTGCAACCAGTGCTTGATCTCTGGAATATCGAATGATCCCCATTTGTATCAACTTATCATACTCATGGGTGAGATATTCAATGAAGGCATTAAGAGTGGGAACCCTCCAATTTGGAGTAGTGAGATTCCCTGAATGAAAATTTGATACAAAGACTAAGTAGTCTACACCATGTTTTGAGAGGATGGAAAGGATGAGTTGATCATCCTCCTTCTCAACCTTGCACAACTTCAACTTGAACACCATATGCTTGAATTTGGTGGAGAAATCATTCAGTGTTTCAAAATTGGTTGGATGAAGAGAAATCAACTCATTCTCTAACTCATAGATCCTCAGGTGATCCTTCTTGTCAAACAAGGAAGCAATATTACCCCAAAATTCTTTGGGAGTGTTCAATCCATTGATGTGGAAGAGAATATATCTAGATATTAAGAGGAACAAGCATCCATATACTTCATCATTCCTATTCAAGTATTTTTCTTTGGCAACATAATGAACCGGCTCTACATATGTCTCCATTGTGAGTCTGGAGAGTCTTTTGGAGAGAAGTTGCATCTCCATGTCCTCCTTCCACTAGTGGTAGTTGAAAGGAGTGAGAAGCTCCATTGGAGGGGCCATTTTAAATGTAGTAAAGGAGACAAAGCTGTTGTAGTGAATGTAGTGAAGGAGACTGATAAACCTGTAAATCACACAATCAAATAGACAAAGTAAGGTCGACATCCTAGAATTTTGGAATTTTATTCACACCCAACATAGTTTATCAAGCAAGCTTGATCAACGATTCCTTTACTTGGGATATTAAGTGGTAAATTATCTGCTTCTTGTGCAATACTGGAAGGAGGAATTTTGCTCAATTTTTTTTTTGATCCAAGTATGAATCTATAGTAGGAGAAGTGCCTTGTCCTGCTGAGGCTCTGATACCATATAAGGTTTGATATTACACCAAAACCTGCAGATATTGATGAACATTTAAAACCTAGCACAAGGCCTTATCACTAGGAGTGGTGGTTAGTCCACATGTTTTATATTCCTAGAGGTGCGACGGTTATACCATGTGGAGGTTGTACCAATATATCTATGTAACAACACACAACTCACAAGATACATCACACAATTTTACTCAGAAATTGAAGAATGAAACAATGCAAAAATGGATTGCAACTGTGAATGCTTTCATTGATCAAAATTAATTAGATAATTAATTACAATGAATTACAACAGATAAATATCCTCATGCAATTTGAATCCATGTGAGTAAATTTGAACTGGTTTGACTTTACTTGACTATATAGTTATCTAACCTTGTCTAAATCATTATCGAAGTTGAAAATCCCAACTCAAGTGTCTAAATCAGTGTTAATTATCATTTTACTAGTATAACTAGCTGAGGTAGGCGAGTAAATGCACCTCACCTACTTACAACCATGAAAAACTAGAGCTAACTGAGTAGAATTAAATGTAACAAAATAAAAATGAATGTAAGTGACTCCTAAATGAGCTTGACTAGTCACCAACCGAACTAAACTAATGGAGGTTGGTGTCGACACTCCCAGTGGCTCCTAGTTTGTAGTAATTGATTTAGGAGGCTCCTAAACTAATGCATGCAAGTGCAATCAATGGAAGTTAGTCTCAAAAAGTGTTCCCCACACTTTAGTAACTAGTACATGCGCCCTAATTAGGCCAAGTGGACCCAATGGTGCTAGTGACTAAAAATAGACTAAAAGGACCCCTGATTTAGACATAATTGACCAAATTGGACAAGGGAGGATTATAATCCTAACACCCCCAGTGAATGATAACTTGGAAAATTTGTGGGCCCTGGTAAGTTAGACCATAGGTCACCCATTACAACAATTAAAGTAACCGTTCAATACAAGGAGTTGGGGAAAAACCCACATGGGAAAAAATCCCCCCCTCTAACTAGGCAGATAGAATCTAGATTCAAGTTTAAAAAAACTTGAAAATATGTTGCTGAAACCTTCATCTCTATGATGTAGTGAAGAAAAATGCATGATGTTCTGTGCACAGGTATCTTGGGGCCTCGCATGTAGACTTCTCCATCTTCTCCCAAAATGATGATGGAAGAAAGGAGGAATGTAACCTTTGCCTCTTTTTGGATGAAGAAGTGTATGATCCACTCTATTCTTCTAAAGGTAGTGTAACTGATCAGACCTTTCCATGTAGAATCTCACAGGGAGTTTGTTGCATCTCTTTGAAGGTGGTAAGATTGCATGACATATCACAAGTTTCTTTGTCTTTTGTGTCTCCTATGGATTTTGAGTCATCTCCCTAGCTTCCCGCTTGGGAGTAGGGACTGGATATGGATCTAAATCACCCTGAATCTCAATCTGATAAACTGATACAGCTGTTTTTTCAATACTAGTGGAAACTGCAAAATAAGTAGATGGAATGATTTTACCTTCCCTTTCAAGTGGCATCTGAGAGTGCACTGGTTCTAAAAAAGGCATGAAGTGTGAGAATGCATATGCCTTAGAGGCATGATTTGTAGCAACCTTTGCTATGATGTTACCAGTGGAGATATATGTGATCTCAACTAAGTCAGGACCAAATATCACTCGCTTTGGAGAGCTAGTATGAGTAATTTGGTATACATATAAGATATTTGTAGCTAAGGAGGGCACATAAAGCACATATTTGAAATTTCCATGTTCAATCTTGATAAAAAATTTCCATTTGGATCAAATTTGACTGTTATTTACCATCTGAATACTAGGACCATCAAAATATTGTAAATAAGAGAATGATTCTCTGGAAGAAACCATATGATTGGAAGCTCCAGAATCAATAAGGAAAGCATGTGATGTTGAAAAACTATCCTTCAGTGCATGGCATGTCTCTTCATGTTCTTCATTTTCTTCTCTATGGTTAGCCTTCCTTAGGATATCAGGTACAGTAATGTTATGTTTATTCAGAAGAAGAGTGAGCTCATCAATTTTCCTTCTCATATAGGAGCTTTCTGGATGAAAGACCCTTCCACAGTAATAACAAAGGGTATTTCCTTTGTCATTCTTCTTGCTTCTCTTCAAACATGAAATCTCATTTGACCACTCTTTCTCCACATGAGAATCATCCTTTTTGTTACCTTTACCATTCGCAACCTTAGGTCCTCCTCCAACAAGTTCTTGATCTCTAGAAGATTGAATGATCCCCATTTGGATCAACTTGTCATGCTCATGGGTGAGAGATTCAGTGAAGGAATTAAGAGTGTGAATCATCCAATTTGGAGTAGCGATCCTCCTTGAATTAAAGGTGGATACAAATACTAAGTAGTCTGCACCAAGATTTCAAAGGATGGCGAGGATGATATGATCATCCTCCTTCTCAACCTGGCACATCTTCAAATGGAACTCCATATGCTTGAATTTGGTTAAGAAAGCATTTAGTGTTTTGAAATTGGTTGGATTAAGAGAAATCAGCTCATTCTCTAGCTGATAGATCCTCAGGTCAACCTACTTGTCAAACAAGGAAGCAAGCTTATCCCAAACCTCCTTGGGATTCTTCAATCCATTGATGTAGAAGGGAAGATCTCTAGAGATTGAGAGGCACAAGCATCCATATGCTTCATCAAGCCTATTCTAGTATTTTTCTTTGTCAACATAATGAACTGGATCTACCTCTATCTCCATTGTGATTCTAAAGAGTGTTTTGGAGTGAAGTAGCATCTCCACGTCCTCCTTCCACTAGTGGTAGTTGAAAGGAGTGAGAAGCTCCATTGGAGGAGCCATTTCAAATGGAGTGAAGGAGACTGATAAACCTGTAAATCACACAAAAAATAGAAAAAGTAAGGTCCACATCCTGCACTTTTGTAATTTTCTTCACACCCATCATAGTTTATCAAGAAAGATTGATCAACAATTCCTTTACTTGGGATATTACCTAGTAAATTCTTTGCTTCTGGTGCATTAGTGGAACGAGCAATTTTGCTCAAAAATGTTTTTTGATCCAAGTATGAATCTATATTAGGATAAGTTCCTTTTCCTACCATGGCTTTGATACCATATTAAGTTGAGCACATAGATCTGTGGACCAACACACAACTCACAAGATAGATCACATAATTTTACTTAGAAATTGAAGAATGAAGCAATGAAAAAATTGATTGCAACGGTGACTAATTTCATTAATAAAAAGTAATTAGATAAGTAATTAAAATGAAGTGCAATCCATAGATAACATCATGCAATTTGAATCCATGTGAGGAAATTCAATTTGGTTTGACTCTATTTGACTGTATGGTTAACTAACCTTGTTTAAATCAATATCGGAGTTCAAAATCCCAACTCAAGTGTCTAATTTAGTGTTAATTACCAGTTAACTAGTCTAAGCGACTGAGGAGGGTGATTAATTGTGCCTAACCTACTTGCAGCCATGCAAAGCTAGCACTAGCTGAGTAGAACTAAATGTACTAGACTAGAACTGAATGTAATTGACTCCTAACTATTGATGTATTTGTAACTTCGAAATGTATTCACTTGTATATCTTATGTATTGTACCCCAATGTTTATACCAGGATTTATCTGTAATGTAATTGAGTCATGTCATGCCCCGATGTTCCTATTGAAATATTCAATAATCTAAACAAGTCATGTAAAGTCATTGAGGTTAAACCTCCATTGTAAGTCGAGGAAATAGTCCCCACAATTGAGTTAAGGTTAACCCTCCTTGTTGATCAGAGGGAAAAGTCCCCACAGTTGTGGGGCACTACGGTTATTAGACTCTCCTAGAGATGCCAACCTTGGTAAGTAATTGTTAAGTAAGGTTGAATTGTTGGAGTGGACATTAAGTGAACGAAAGAATATGAATAGAGAGTGAACCTATCTATCTATCACACACACACTCACTCACTGGGGTGCATGAGTGAGAGAAGAGAAGCTCTCTCAAGTGTGAGAGAGAGAACAATTGTTGGAGATCATATTTTATGTCTTTGGGTTTACTACTTCCATTGGTGCTCATTCTATCTCTGAGGAAGTTGCGGTGTTTTCTCCTTTATGGTTTCCCCTAGGAAAATTCTTTGTGTCTCTTGTCTCTTGTGATTTTTGCGGTGCATGTTATTCTCTCAGATAAAATCCTAGATCATATTGCTTAAATGATAAAAATATAACATGGTATTAGAGCTAACCTAAGAAGAAGATAGTGTGCAGCTGCAGAAGATAGGGATTATTACTTTTTGGGTCTCTCTCCACAATCCATAAGCAAAAGGATGCTAGGATGACTCTCCATTGAAGGGCGCATCTTTCTGTCGAAGCAGAATTTGATTCAAAGGATTTTCAGTTTTCGATGCGGGAGATTAGGGATTTTTGTAGAAGAGGAATTTTTTGAGTGATCCCAGCATAGGAGTGCTCTCCTCATAAAAATATAATTTTAGAGACCAAGGTTGATATTTTTGGTTGGGTAAAACTCCGATAAAGTCAAACCCTAATTTGACCCAAGGCCAAAAAAACCCTAAGATACTAAAACTGGTAGTTTTGGTACATTCTCTATATCTTGAGATTGGAGAAGGCTCAAGAGCTGAAAATTTTAGAGGCCAAATATAAATTCCTTATGTACCCTATGTAAAACGTTCAGCCTCATATTCTCTATATTCTGGGAGATATGATTCCTCCAATTTAGGGTTCCAGCCTCTTCCAGGATTCATCCCTAAACAAGACACCTAGGGAGAATTGCAATATCTCAGGATACAAAGATCCAAATGAAATTTCTCAAGATTTTCCAGATATGGAACGAACTGTAATTTCTATGGTAATAGTTTCAGACTCCTAAGGTGAAACAATGACACATGGAATTACGTACAATTTCTCTATGCTAAACAGTCCTGAAATTCGTCACCTTGGGAAAACTCTCATAAGTCCCAATTGGTGAAACCAATTATGGTAAAACCTATGGTGTTGGAAATAAGACCAATGAGGTTACCTCAGTATGAAATTTTGATACATAGACGAGCAGTAATTTCAGAGATACCACAGAAATAGTATGAGGAATTTCTCCAAAAGAAATTGGTAAACTAGGGCTTCCTGTTCTGAGAGCTTCCTTCCAATATTTTCAGAAAAGGAGTACATTGGACAACTCTCCTTGAAGAGGTATATCTTTCTATCCAATCATATATGAAAGATTCCAAATTTTGAAAATTAGGTTTTCTCTGACAAACCCTAGATTAGCGAGCTCCTGAACCAGGACGAACACCTCAAATTGGTAAGATCTAATATTTTGCTATTTACATTTGAGGTTCTCATTTCTAAACGACTAGTCACACTAGCTTGATGACAAGCTTGGTGATACTGACAAATTCCAACCATGGAAGTATTGGATCTCACTACTTCTTGAAGAAAATGAATTGGACACCTACATAAGTGGAGAGGTTCCAGTTCTAGAGGGAGATGAGGATAAAATCCTTACACGAGAAGAACTTGGTCAAGGCCAAGAATATCATTGCTGATTCAATCATGGATCACCTTATACCACAAGTGTCTTCCCTAAATACATCAAAAGAGATGTTTCATTCCTTGACCAATAAATTTGAAGGGAAGAACATAAATCAGAAGATGACTTTCAGAAAACAGTTGAAGAATGTGAAGATCCAGAATGCAGAGACCATGCAGTCATACCTTACAAGGGTCTCTCAAATCAAAGAACAACTTGAAGCAGTAGAAGAAGAAGTGGAGAATGTAGAAGTTGTGATAACCACCTTGAATGGCCTCCCAAGATCATGGGATTCATTCATTTGAAGAATGTGTGCCTGAAGGAAGAGATTGCTTTCAGCAGAATCTGGGAAGAGGACACACAAGATGAAGCTCGACTCATAATAAGAGAAGAGAAGATGGGAGGAACTAAAGATCAAGCTCTCACCATCCGGAGAAGGTCCCTTAAGCGATGAGGAATACGAAGGAATCAAATATTGAAGAACCTCTTATCCATATTATCATTTGGATAAGAAATGATGAAGGAATAAGATGAGGAAGCTGAACGCTCAAGAAGGAGTCTACCCACGAAAAAAATAAAGATAAGTATTCAATTGCCATTTCATGATATTGTTTTGTTATGAATTTGTTTATATTCAGTTGATATGTTATGCATGATATAATGTTGCCATTAATGATGGTATACTACTAATATGCACATGATGGGTAAGTAGCTCATGGTTCTATACAACTCTCCATTTCTACTTATCTAGAATGAAACCTCTTTGTTGACATATTGGATTAGTGCACAATGTCAATGTTGTCCTGGTAGAGATGGAAGGCATCTAGAAAGTTTCTGTAAGATATGGATGAATGTTGTATTGGATAAAATAGTTGCATGATTGTATATTAATGCAAAAGAATTTTTCATTATGAACATACCTTATGAAATGTTTCTAACCATACAACTAATGCATTTGACTTGTAGGAAATATTGCGTACAATCACCTACAACAAAAGAAGGATGAGACTTGTTCCGAAGAACAAGTGATGACAGTTCAAGAAAGAATCCAAGATGAAGAATAATATGATGAAACTTTCAAAGAAAGAATAAATCTCAGACATAGTACAATTATGTGACACTATTGAGTGACATCATTGATGCAGAGCCTTCTAGCTATGAACAAGTAGCTGAGAAGAAAGGGAAGGAGAGTACCAGTTCAAGAAGAATGATTTCTAGGATGTAGCATCGAAGACATAAAGGAATGTACATAATGTATAAATTCAGGCCAGCAATAGATTAATTTTACCCACAACAATTATCAATTGATCGTGCAAAATTGCTAACAAGAGAGACTGAATATGGAGCTGTAACACAAAATTATATTAACTGAGTGTACAATAGCCAACCCTATAATATAATAGGATGCTGAATAAATATAATACATGAATAAATTGAATGCATGAGGAAGCATCCAAATCTAGCATAAAGCAGGCTTACCAAAAATAAGCAAATCCCCCATAGGTGTAAAAGCTGGATCCCAAATCTGTCATGGAGCTCACGAATTGGAAAAAAGGCATAGGCAATATAAAGAGTGGTCGAATGGAATCTCATACATGCTTTTGCATGGATAAAAGAGAGGAGTATGTGTAGGACAAAAAACAAGTTCACCTCACCTAGTCTAGCTTTCCCATATGCCTTAAAACACTGAAAAAGCAGGAAATAAAGCAGAAAAAGCAGATAGGCACCTAGGAGGCCAGGAATAAAGCAGATTTGATTCCTAAGGCTTTCCCAAGCGCTACATGAGTCAGAAATGGCAAGTTTGACCTCTATGGATAGGCAATTAGCAACTTGCACAAGGTGGGACACATGAACTAGGAAAATAAGACAAAAATAAATGAATTAATGTCTAAGTGGGTAAACTATGGGTTGATTATTCTAACACCCCGCCTTAAGCCTGACTTTATGAGTAATAAATAAAAAATATATAGGGCCTAGCAACAAGGCTTAGTTACCCTTTACATACTGCATGTCCAAATAAACAAGGAAAGAGGCAAAACCAACTTGGGAAAATCCTCCCTTAAACATGGACTGTAAAAAAAAATTGTAGAATGTTGTCTCCACTCATGCCTTTACAGCATTATCAAAAATCCCCAGTAGTGATTTGAGATTGCTGAAGGTCTTCTCACAAAATGCTTTGGTGAAGATATCAGCTACTTGTTCTGAAGATGAACAGAAGAGTAGGTGAATGGTGCCATCATGCACAAGCTCTCTGATGTAGTGCATGTGAATCTCAATGTGTCTGGTTCTCTGCTTCTGAACTGGATCTTTGTAGATTTGAATGGTACTCTGGTTATCACAGTATATGGTAGTTGAGTACTCAGGTTCGAAACCACACTCTCCAAGTAAACCTTGCAACCATAGGCACTGAGTTGCTGCATTAACAACTCCTCTGTACTCAGCTTCTGTAGATGAGAGTGCAATGGTACTCTGTTTCTTGCTTGACCAGCTGATTGGCCCTTCTGCAAGCATGAACACATATCATGAAGTGGACTTTCTATCTGTGCTATCACCTGCCCAATCATTGTCAGTAAATCCAATCAAATCAAGATCAGATTTTGCCTTATAGAGGATCCCATGTGTCCTTGTTCCCTGAACAAAGTTAAGGATCCTTTTGGCTTCTTTCCAATGGATATCATGAGGCTGATCCACGAATCTAGAAGCCACACTTACTGCATAACAAAGATCAGGTCGAGTATGTGTCAGATACAATAAACATCCAATCAATTTCCTATACAGTGTATTGTTTACCA
>LPNX010117047.1:65638-90546 GCA_001517045.1 Pseudotsuga menziesii
TTAGCTACGAATATAGCCTTTTACTTTAGTGGTGAACCATTAGCAGCAAAATTGGTCTTATAGACCCACTTACACTGGACTAACTTTCTTCCTGGAGGAAGATCCACTAGCTCCCATGTGTTGCTCTTCTGGAGTGAGCTGAACTCCTCCTTCATGGCGGTTTGCCATCTTGGATATCCTGCTGCTTCTTCATATGTTTGAGGATCAGACTCAACCATCAAATAGCATTTTTCAACAAACATAGGATCCTTCATGCACAGACCACTCTCAAATTGAGATCTAGTCCTCCTTGGGTCATTGGGATCCCCAACTAGATCTCCTGCTGCATGTAGTGTCTTGGCTGCCCATTTAGGCCTTGTGGGGCTGTTTGGGTCTGCAGTAAACTCATCTCCATCAGAAAAATCAGAATCATCATGCTCAACAAACTCTTTACTTACTTCTTGAGGTTCAGGTGGTGAAGAGGCTTCACCAACTTCCACTTTTGCAAGGGGTTCTTCTTCAAACTGAACACACCTTTCAATGAAGGCTTTGTTTGTGCTCAAATTTATCAACTTGTACCCTTTTGAATCTTCAGAGTATCCAACAAAAAGACACTCTTGGCTTTGGGGCTGCAAATCTCTCCTCTTCTCTGTTGGAATCCTAGCCCAAGCCTTTGAGCCAAAAATCCTGAAATGGGTCACATCTGGCTTGTGCCCACTCCATGCTTCGAAGGGAGTCATGCCATCAAGATTTTTGTGAGGCACCCTATTCTGAATATAGGATGCATAGTTGATAGATTCGGCCCGGTACTTTGGTGGCAAATTTTTGGCCTCCATCATGCATGTTGCCATCTCCTTCAGTGATATGTTCTTCCTCTCAGCAACACCATTTTGCTGTGGTGTGTAAGGGATAGAATGCTGCATCTGAATACCTGCATCTAGACAATAGTTAATAAACTCAGACTTGACATACTCACCACCATTGTCAAATATGAGGACCTTGAGTTTCCTTCCACACTGGTTTTCAACCAAAGCCTTAAAGACTTTGAATAGGCCAAAAACTTCACACTTGTGTTTCATGAAGTGAACCCAACAATACCTAGAAAAATCATCAATAAAGGTCAATGCATAATTGTCCTGACTCATGGACATATGAGGGAATGGGCCAGAAACATCACTGTGAATCAGCTCGAGGGCTGCAGAGGTTCTATCATGACTAGCTTTCTCAAATTTGTGCTATGGGTGTTTTCCTAGGATACAACCTTGGCAGACTCCTTTGGAAAATTTTATCTTGGGCAGCCCTATGACCATTTATTTCTCACTAAGATCAAACAGATACTTGTAATTTAGATGGCCAAATATTTCATGCCACAGCTTGTTGGCTTCATTAGCATGAATGAGAAGAGCAGAGGGGTTTGAGTAAGGTAGGAAGTGTGAGAACATGTATACCTTTTGAGCATGATTCACAACTCCTTTTGCAATGACTCTACCAGTTGAAATCTCTGTGATCTCAACTTCATCGGGGGAGACTATGACCTTCTTAGGAGACCCAGTGTGGGTCATCTGGTACACTGATAGGAGGTTGGAGGTGAGACCAGGCACATACAGCACATTGCTAAACTTACCATGATCAATATCTATCCTTCCTTTGCCTTTACTTCCAGTGAGAGAGTCATCTCCCAGTACAATAGATGGTCCTTTCGACTTGTTCAGTGAGGAGAAGGCCTCCTTAGTTGAAACCATGTGTCTTGAAGCTCCAGAATCAATGATAAAACTGGGTGAGCTTGTTGTGCCAGCAACCAATGCATGAACTCTCTCTCTGTCATCTGAACTTGATCCTCCTTCTCTCTTCTTTGAGCTTTCTGGAAGGGAGATGCCATTCTTCTCCAGGATTTGGGTCAGCATATCAATCTACTTTTTCATACAAGAGATTTCAGTGTGTTTTCCCTTTGAACAGTATGAGCACTTGTTCATTTCACCTTTGTTTTTCTTCTTCTGGGTATTTTTCTTGGGACCTTGTTGATCCTCTGGAGATTGTTTCTTGTCTCTCTTTTGCTCAAGTGGCTTTTTAGATTTCTTTTTTCTTTTTGAATCCACCCTTGAATCTTCAGCAATCAAAGCTTGATCTTTGGATGGTTTGATGGTGCCCATCATCACCAGCTTGTCTTGTTCTTGTGTGAGAGATTCCATGAAATCTGCAAGGCTAGGCATCTTCCAGGTTCGAGCTGTGAGTTTTGTGGCATAGAAGGTCGAAACAAAGACTGAGTAGTCAGGTCCTAGCTTCGAGAGGATGGCCAATACGAGCTGATCATATTTCTTTTCGATACCACACTGCTTCAGCTGCAAAACTAGTGCTTTGAACTTGGAGAAATATAGCTGCAGGGATTCAAAGCTACTGGGACTCAGAGAAATTAGTTCATTTTTTATCTGATGTCCCCTCATCTCATCTATCTTTCCAAAAATATCAGAAATATTCTCCCATACTTGATCCGGTGAAGTTAATCCATCGAGATGGAAAAGGAGATCTCGGGAAATACTGAGACATAGGAGGCCATAGGCCTCATCTCTCCGATTGTGCCATTTGATCTTCTCTGCAGCAGCAATGGGCTCTGCTTCTGTAGCCATAGTCACCCTATAGAGGCATTTCTCTCTCAACAAGATCTCCATCTCTGCTTTCCATTCAAAATAGTTGAAGGGATTCAAGATAGTTTTCTGTGAATCCATAGCTTTAGAAAATCTGTCCCGGCTGTCAGTAGAAGGCTCCCAGTCTTGATGTCGAACCTGCAAAACAATTTTTGAAGGAGAGTAACAACCTACAATGGATCTGATACCATGTAGAAATTTAGGCCAGCAATAGATTAATTTTACCCACAACAATTATCAATTGATCATGCAAAATTGCTAACAAGAGAGACTGAATATGGAGCTGTAACACAAAATTATATTAAGTGAGTGTACAATAGCCAACCATGTAATATCATAGGCTTCTGAATAAATAGAATACATGAAGAAATCTAATGCATGAGGAAGCATCCAAATCTAGCATAAAGCAGGCTTACCAAAAATAAGCAAATCCCCCATAGGTGTAAAAGCTGGATCCCAAATCTGTCATGGAGCTCACGAATTGGAAAAAAGGCATAGGCAAGCTAAAGAGTGGTGGAATTGTAGCTCATACATGCTTTTGCATGGAGAAAAGAGAGGAGTATGTGTAGGACAAAAAACAAGTTCACCTCACCTAGTATAGCTTTCCCATATGCCTTAAAACACTGAAAAAGTAGGCAATAAAGCAGAAAAAGCAGATAGGCACCTAGGAGGCCAGGAATAAATCAGATTTGATTCCTAAGGCTTTCCCAAGCACTACATGAGTCATATATGGCAAGTTTGACCTCTATGGATAGGCAATTAGAAACTTGCACAAGGTGGGACACATGAACTAGGAAAATAAGACAAAAATAAATGAATTAATGTCTAGGTGGGTAAACTATGGGTTGATTATTCTAACACATAATGTATTCCATATGGATCTACAAGATCCAACATGCAGTAGATTTCAACATCATGGGATACAAGGAAATATTTGTAGCATGATGATTCTCACAGAAAGAAGGCATAGACTACGAAGAGACATTTGCAGCCATTGGAAGTTAAGACACATGACAGGAAGACTCATGTGTGCAAATTAAATAAGGCCTTGTATGAGATCAGAAGACACCCATGGAATAACACATACATGAGGAGCTTGAATATCACCTAGAGTGATGAAGATCTTAACCTTTTCTTCAAGGTTGAAGATGAAATCCTATAGAGGATGACAAGCTCACAAACGGGTGCAAGAAGAACTTTTGAAAAAGTTCAAGATAGAGGATATTGGTATCCAGTGACCCTAGATGGATACATAGAATATTAGTAGCAGAGGAAGCTACTTGTCACTCCGGTACAGAATGTTTCAGTGCATAGAGTACGAAAGACAGAGGGAGAATGATTTTTTGCTTCAGAGGGAGTGGATGCAAAAGATCCTAAGGTTCAACATGGTATGACAGGATGGACAACTTACTGATGACTCTAGGATTTACTGAGAGTAAAGAAGATTCCAACCTTTAATTCAAGGTTGAAGGTGGAATACCAGTGATGCTCCTATTATATGTCGATAACTTGTTCCTGATAGAAAAGAGGAACTCATTAAGTTTGCAAGAAGGAGACTTTCTTCCGAGTTCGAGAGGAAGGACTTGGATATGATGCATTACTTGCTGGGCATGGGGGTGTGGAAAAATGTGAATGGAATCTCCTTGGGACAAGGAAAGTATGCAGTAGAGATCCTGAAGAGGTTCAGGATGATGGACTGTAAGGCCATGACCACACCTATGGATTGAACCTGAAGCTATTGAGTGTTGCTTCATCAGAGTCAGTTGATGCCACGATGTATCGTTAGATGATTGGTTCATTGATGTACCTGATGAATATGAGAGCAAATGTTTGCTTTGCTGTGAATGTGCTGTGAATAGATTGAGACATGTTTACTTGATGGTTGAAAAGTATGCAGTGAGGTACCTAAAGAGTACATTTGAGTATGGGCTCAAGTATGAGGCGAATCAGTATATTAACCTGGAGGGTTATGTAGATTCGGATTGGGCAGGTAGTGCCATTGATACGAAGAGAAATTCAAGGTGCTGCTTCAGTATGAGATCAGAGAGGAGCAGTGAAGCTCCTGTATGTGATCCAAATCAAGATCTCTTGAAAGAGTGAGTTCTAGCATAGCCAATGAGACAGGTTGTATGAGCATAAAATCCTAGAGAAGCTCATATGTGGCTCAGAAATAAATGGTCCTGTAGGTTGTCCTCGGATGTAATAGGTCCTGGAAAAGATCGAAGGTTATCCTTGGACGTAATCATCCTTGATGTGATTCTATGCTAGAAATGACCAGAGTGAAGTTCGAGTAATTTAGGGAGAAGCTTTGTGTTCTCCATATTGAGGTTCCGTCCAAGGGAAGGTGATGAGTCTGAGAGCCTTTCTGACATGGTGGTAGGATGGGACTCCCATGGTTAGATATAAGTGCATATCCTTTTTCTTAGATGATAAATGGTGTATCCCATCATGCTGGTAAATAAAAGTGCTAAAGGCCATTCTCTGGGAGAATGGAGGCACCTGGTCAGTTACCAAGAAATTGATTTAGTATGGGACTGAAGCTCAGCTTAGTGCTGAGAAGCCATTCTCTGGGAAAATGGAGGCACCAGGTCAGTTATCAGGAAATTGATTCAGTCTGGGACTGAATCTCAGCTTATTTCTAAGAGGTCGTTCTCTAGGAGAATGGAGGCATCTGTTCAGTTACCAGGAAATTGATTTAGTCTAGGACCGAAGCTCATCATAGTGTTGAGAATCCATTCTTTGGGAGAATGGAGGCACCTAGTCAGTTACAAGGAAATTTGATTCAGTCCAGGACTGAAGCTTAGCTTAGTGCTAAGAATCCATTCTCTGGGAGAATGGAGGCACCTGGTCAGTTACCAGGAAATTGATTCAGTCCAAGACTGAAGCTCAGCTTAGTGATAAGATTCCATTATCTGGGAGAATGGAGGCACCTGGTAAGTTACCAGGAATTTGTTTCATTTTGGGACAGACACTTAGCCTAGACCTGAGAGCCATTCTTTGAGAATGAAATATGTAAGTGCTATGCCTTTCTCTAGATAGTAGATGGTGTGTCCTACTATGCCAGTAGATGTAAGTGGTAAGCCTTTCCTTGGATGATATATGGTGTGTCCTATCATGCAAGTGGATGTGAGTGTTGGGCCTTTCTGACATGGTAGTGGATGTATTCCTTCCATGGTCAGATGTGAGTACTGGGTGTGCCTTTATAAAATGATGGTGGATGTGTTCCTCTCATGGTCAGATGGAAGTGATGGGTGGGCCTTTTTTACTGGGTCAGATATAAGTGTTGAAGAAGATGAAGACCTACCTGGAGGATAGGCCTACAACTAGCATGGAAATGATGATCCAGTGATGATCTAGACTTGATGATGATCCAAAATTTATGAATATGAATTGATGATGAAGATGACTTAACAATGAATATGACTTGAATATGAATATGATTGATGATGATGCAGATGATACAGAGAAGAAGACTTGTGCTGATAAATTGTGTTGAGAGAATACCTTCCTAGTTAAGAGGGAGTGTTGATGTATTTGTAACTTTGGAATGTANCTCAATTTTTATACCAAGATGTATCTATGATTTAATTGAGTCATGTCATGCCTTGATGTTCCTATCGGGAGATTCAATCATGTAAACAAGTCATGTAAAGTCATTGAGTTTAACCCTCCATTGTAATTCATGGCAATAGTCCCCACAATTGAGTTAAGGTTAAAGCTCCTTATTGGTTGGAGGGAAAATTCCCCATATTTGTGGGGCACTAGGGTTATTATACTCTCCTAGAGATTTCCACCCTGGTAAGTAATTGTTAAGTAAGGTCGACTTATTGGAGTGGACATTAAGTGAATGAAAGAATATAAATAGAGAGTGAGCCTATCTATTTATCACACACACACTCACTCACTGGGGTGCATGAGTGAGAGAGGAGAATCTCTCTCAAGTGTAAGAGAGAGAACAACTATTAGAGATCATATTTTCCATCTTTGGATTTTATTTCTGCCATTGGTGCTCATTCTATCTTTGAGGAAGTTGTAGGTTTTTCTCCTTGGTTTCGTCGAGGAAAATTATTTGTGTCTCTTGTATCTTGTGATTTTTTCTGTGCATGTTATTCTCTCAGATAATATCCTAGATCATATTGCTTAAATGATAAAAATCTAACACTAAATGAACTTGACTAGTCACCAAATGAACTCAACTAATGGAGTTTGGTGTCAGCACTCCTAGTGGCTCCTAATTTGTAGGAATTGATCTAGGAAGCTCCTAAAATGATGCATGCAAGTGCAGTCAGTGGATTTTCACCTCAATTAGTGTTCCCCATACTTTAGTAATTGGTCCATGTTCCCTAACTAGGCCAAGTGGACCCAATGGTGCTAGTGACAAAAAATAGACCTAAAGGGCTCTTGATTTAGACATAATTGACCAAATCGAACAAGGGGAGGATTATAATCGTAACCCCCCCGGTGAATGATAACTTGGACCATTTGTGGGTTCTAGTGACTAAGACCATAGGTCACCCATTACAACAAGTAAAGTAACTTCACAATACAAGGAGCTGGGGAAAAAACCACATGGGAAAAAATCTCCCCCTCTAACTAGGCAGATAGAATCAGGATTCAAGTTTTCAAAACTTGAAAATATGTTGTTGCAACCTTCTTCTCTATGATGTAGTGAAGTAGCATGCATGATGTTATTTGCACAGGTATCCTGGGGCCTGAAATATAGACTTATCCATCTTCTCCCAAAATGATGATGGAAGGAAGGAGGAATGTAACCTTTTCCTCTTTCTGGATGAAGAGGTGTATGATCCAGTCTATTCTTCTAAAGGAAGTGTAACTGATCAGACCTTTCCATGTAGCATCTTAGAGGGAGTTTGTTTCATCTCTCTGAAGGAGGTAAGATTGCATGACATAGCTCAAGTTTCTTTGTCTTCTATGTGTCATATGGATTTCTCATCATATTCCTAGCTTCTTGCTTGGGAGTAGGGAATGGATCTATATCTGAGTCACCTAGAATCTCAATATCATAAACTAATACAACTGGTTCTACAATACTAGTGGAAAATGAAAAAGAAGTAGATGGAAATTTTTTACCTTCCCTTTCAAGTGGCAGTTGAGAGTGCACTGGTTCTGAAAATGCCATGAAGTGTGAGAACTCATATTCCCAAGAAGCATGATTTGCAACACCCTTTGCTATGATGTTCCCAATAGAGATATATGTGATATACACTGAGTCAGGACCAAATATCACTCGCTTTGGAGAGCCAGTATGAGTCATCTAGTATACAAATAACAGATTTGCAGCTAAGGAGGGCACATAAATCACATCTTTGAACTTTCCATGTTCAATCTTGATAGAACCATTCCCTTTGGCTCGAATTTGACTGTTATTACCCATATGAATACTAGGAACATCAAAATACTATAAACAAGAGGATGCTTCTCTGGATGCAACCATATGATTGGAAGCTCTAGAATCAATGAGAAAGGCATGTGTGGTTGAACAACTAGCCTTCAGTGCATGGAATGTCTCTTCATGTTATTCATTTTCTTCTATATGGTCATCCTTCCTTGTGCTAGTAGGTACAGTAATGTTATGTTTCTTCAGAATAAGAGCCATTTCATCAATTGTTCTTATCATATAGGACATTTCTGAATGAAATCCCCTTCCACAGTAAGAACAAAGGGTCTTTCCTTTGCCATTCTTCTTGCTTCTCTTCGAACATGAAGGCCCATTTGACTGCTCTTTCTCCACAAGAGACTCATCCTTTTGATTCCATTTACCATTCACAACCTTAGGTCATATAGAATCTATTTCTTGATCTCTGGAAGATTGAATGGTCCCCATTTGAATCAACTTTTCATGCTCATGGGTGAGAGATTCAATGAAGGAATTAAGAGTGGGAATCCTCCAATTTGAATTAGCGACCTTCCCTAAATTAATGGTTGATACAAAGACTGAGTAGTCTACACCAAGTTTTGAGAGGATGGCAAGGATGATTTGATCATACTCCTTCTCAACCTTGCACAACTTCAACTAGAACACCAGATGCTTGAATTTGATGAAGAAATCATTTGGTGTTTCAAAATTGGCTGGATGAAGATAAATAAGCTCATTCTCTAGTTGATATATTCTCAGGACATCTTCCTTGTCAAAAAAGGAACAAAGTTTATCCAAAACCTCCTTGGGAGTCTTCAATCGATTGATGTGGAAGAGAATATCTCTATAGATTGAGAGGAACAAGAATCCATATGCTTCATCAAGCCTATTCAAGTATTTTTCTTTGTCAAAATAATAAATTGGCTCTTCCTCTGTCTCCATTGTTAGTTTGAATATTATTTTGGAGTGAATTTGCATCTCCATTTCCTCCTTCCACTGGTGGTAGTTGAAAGGAGTGAGACGCTCCATTGGAGGGGCCGATTCAAATACAGTGAAGGGGACTGAGCCGCTGTAGTGAATGCAGTGAAGGAGACTGATAAAATTGTAAATCACACAATAAAAAAGACAAAGTAAGGGTGATATCCTGTACTTTTGGAATTTTATTCACACCCAGGATAGTCAATCAAGCTATCTTGATCAACAATTCCTTTAATTGGTATATTAAGTGGTAAATTCTCTGCTTCTGGTGCAGTACCGGAAGGAGCAATTTTGCTCAATTTCTTTTTAATCCAAGTATGAATCTATAGTAGGAGAAGTTCCTTGTCTTACTGAGTCTCTAATACAATATTAAATTGAGCACATAGATCCGTGGACCAACACACAACTCACAACATAGATCACACAATTTTACTTGGAAATTAAAGAATGAAACAGTGCAAAAATGGCTTACAACTGTGAATGCTTTCATTAATAATAAGTAATTAGATAATTAATTAAAATGAATTACAATGGCTAAATAGCCTCATGCAATTCGAATCCGTGTGAGGAAATTCGAATCGGTTTGACTCTACTTGATTGTATGTTTAATTGACCTTGTCTAAATAATTATCAGAGTTCAAAATCCCAACTCAAGTGTCTAATTTAGTGTTAATTATCAGTTAACTAGTCTAAGTAACCGAGGTAGGTGGGTAAATGCGCCTCACCTACTTGAAACCATGAAAATATAGCACTAACTGAGTATAACTGAATTTAACAAACTAGAACTGAATGTAACTGACTCCTAACTGAGCTTGACTAGTCACCAACTGAAGTCAACTAATGGAGATTCGTGTCAGCTCTCCTAGTGGATCCTAATTTGTAGGAATTGATCTAGGATGCTCCTAAACTGATGCATGCAAGTGAAATTAGTGGAATTTGGCCTCAACTAGTGTTCCTTATACTTTAGTAACTGGTACATGTGCCCCAATTAGGCTAAGTGGACCCAATTGTGCTAGTGACTAAAAATAGACTAAAAGGACTCCTGATTTAGACATAATTGACCAAATTGGACAAGGGAGGATTATAATTATCCTAACATGAATAAAATATGATTCTTTTAGCTATGATCATATCCTTATTGTGCTTGGATTTGGATTCATCTCCTTCTGGTTCTTTCACTTCCTCTTTCGCAAACTTTTCTAGATCATTCTCTTGGAGGATGAGCATGATCCTATACTTCCATACTCCGAATTTTTCATCCCCTTCAATATTTTCATCTAGATTGGTATTCTTTTTCATCTTTAGAAAACTAAGAACCTCAAATACAAAGAGATGGAAAGATACTTGCAGAAAGTAGCTCTTAAATCACCTCCTTCCTGATGTCCTAGGGTTTGAAGAGGAAACCCTAATTTTGTAGCTGGGAACAAAGGTGGAGCTGAGTGGTGAAAAATATGTTCCCTCCTAAGGCGAGGTATATTGTATCTTCCTTTTTTTGAGATTGATGATGAAAACCTAGGAAAATTGAAATCCTAGTTTGTCCCAGCAATAGTAACAGGTCCAAAATTGAAAATTATTGGAATTTAGTTATGTCACCATAGAAAGATGCACTCTTCAAAGCAGAGTTGGAGGAGCCCCCTTTTCTCTTTGATCAGTTGAGAGACTTTTTCAAAACAACAAACCCTAGTTTTGTAGTGCTTCCTTTCAGGGTGGCTCTGATACCATGTTGATTTTCTTTAAATTGCTTAGATTATATATTTAAACAATTAGTCACTAGAACATCACTAAAAGAACAAAATGCACAAAAACATAAGAACACAAGAATGGAAATATTTTCCTCAGATAAACCACAAGGGATAAAACCTCGCAAAACTTCCTCAGTATAGAACTCAACCAGTGGAGTGCAAAACCTAGAAAACATCTGCTGTCTTCTTCCTGGCACACTAATACTTCTTTCTCTTTCTAATACATCTTGAGTGAGTGTTTCCAAATGGATAGGAGCACCTCCCTATTTATATTCTTCATGTTACTTTAATACTAACTTTATTACACTGAAATATTGTCCCCTTGATCCATGTTTTAACGCTATGCCTAATCCCCAAATTTCTCTATGCTAAAGTTGATTGATATTGAGGTTTTTTCATCTTTTTTCCCACTTTAGGAAGGTCGGTTCTTTTCCCCTTCATGCTAGGTGTGCCGATGGTGCTTTTTCCCCTCATGCTAGGTGCACTGGTGATGGCACTCTATCTCCCACTTCTAGGTGCATCAATGGTGCTCTTTCCCTTCATGGAAGGTGCACTGGTGGTGTTCTGAGGGAAAAAGCAGAGCTTCGAGAACCTTCTCAAAGGTGGATGAGGTGGAGGTATATCCATATCATATAGGTGAGTTTTCATTCATTTCCTAACCTATGGGGAAGATCCATTAGACTCCTCCTCCTAATCCTCAACCTATTCTTTCCCTTTAGCCTTATAAATTGAACCCTCTCTCCATTGTGAAGGGAGGAAGGACTATGGTACTTTTATGTTGGTGGAATTTCTAGGTGATCCATATCATTCTTTGGAGGCTTGACTTGGCTTAGATTTTTGGATGGAAATTTATAGCATTAGAGTTAGGTTGTGACATTCCTTCTTTTTGTAATTCTATGTATCTATTGATTACATTGATACAAATCTCTTTCCATAAATGTCATTGTTTTGATGATGTTTAGAGATTTCTTCCTTAACTATTAGCTTAGATCAATTCATGTTTGGATACACATGTATTGTTTGCTTGTTTCCACTTCCAACTGGATATCTGAATGCTCTGGAGCTTGGATCAACAAAGAGAGAAGAGGATTTGCATATTTTAGGTAAGCGATACATCTGTTAATTTGCATTTCTATTTGATCTATGAAAGCAGGTTGTATTGTGTATTTGATTTGTTCTAGATCCAATTGTACTAAGGAGATATGGCTTGAGTCTACTTGAGTAGATTTATTCGATAACAAACCTAGTAGGGATGACTTCTCTAACTGACTGGGCCTACTTGACAACTTGACACCACAAAATAACATTTATTATATTGACACTTGGGTACTATTGACCCGAATTACATTTGGAGGTTTACATTTCTTCTTTCAATGACTCTAACAAGACCAAAATCATCTCCATAGGGAGGGATACAATACACCTTAGAATATCTTTCGAATTTACAATAATTTAACACAAACATTGTTCAAATCTGCATGCATCATAAACCCTTCATAACATAGCCTAATAAACAAGGTCTTTAAACAGAGTATTGATCCTCATGCATCATAATAAGTGGAAAGATCATTCGTCATAGTATTTTTGTCTTTCTCCAATCACCTTCAACTATGTATTTTTTAAATATCATGTTGAGATATGGTTTCCATGTATTTATCATATGGACCTAGGAAGGAATCACAACATGAGCATACAACTATGTTCAGTTCTCTAACATTTGGTGTTGTTATTTATGCCCAAATCCAATCATTAGGAAACCCGATGATCTCTTTCTTCATCAGTAGCACTACTTGGGGAACACCATTACTGAAATTGTAGCTTGGGTAGGATTTATATGCTGTAATTGTACCTTAGTTATGAAGGTTTCCCTGGGAAATGAGAGTTTTGACAAAAGAATGGTCAAGCTACTATGCAACATTGGTATGGGGAAAGTCTTATACACTTGGTGGGTTCTAATGGACTGTACTACATTAATGCAAACCATTTTTTTAACATTGGGACTCATTAGTACTTTCTAATACCAAATTAGGTCATGGTTGAGATCTCTTTTATCTATGAGAGTCTTAATTATCTCACACTTACTCAATGTTTTCATATGTTTTCCTAAATGTGTTATTTGAATCCGCATAGTCGATCATATTGCATATGTGTTTTCATATATTTAGAGCTATGCAAAGTGACATTGTAATATATTTATACCAAGTTGCACATGTAGTAGAATGGATATCTATTTGTTATTAATTGTCTCAACAAACTCTTAACAAACTAGAGATGTACTTGTCATAAGGGATGCACCCAAAACTCTATTGAGGGATGGAAAGTTCACCCTTTAAGAGTTTGGGGGTGTGGCATCATACCCTTGGGTGTATATTAGATGCACCCAATTTTGAAATTTAGGAGAAGGAACACGTACCCTAACCACTCAGGTTCTTACACAAAACTTTGACTATAATTCAATATCATTATAAAATCCCTAGGTTAGAAACCAATTCGAACCTAAACCAATAATTTCCAAATTGTAGAGACAACAGATATTTTCTAAAAGTATGCCAAATGCTATGGATTTCTTCTTTCAGGTTTTTTATTATAAAAATATTATAATAGAAAGAAACTCGAACCTAACCTAGTAATTTCCAAATTGTAGCGACAATAGAGATTTACCAGAAGTTATTTTGTTTGGATGTCAAAAAATAAGTGTTGATGTATTTGTAACTTCAGAATGTATTCACTTGTATATGTTATCTATTCTACCCCAATATTTATTTCTAGAAGTATATGTAATGTAATTGGGTCATGACATACCCCGATGTTCCTATCGGGAGATTCAATAATGTAAACAAGTCATGTAAATTCATAGAGGGTAACCCTCCTTATTGATCAAGGGTTAAAGTCCCCGTAGTTGCGGGGCCCTAGGGTTATTAGAATCTCCTAGAGAAGTTGGCCCTAGGTGAGTTCATGTAAGTCACAGTAATAGTCTCCACAATTGAGTTAAGTTTAACCCTCCTTATTGATTGGAGGGAAAAGTCCCCACAGTTGTGGGGAACTAAGGTTATTATACTCTCCTAGAGATGTCAGCCCTGGTAAGTAATTGTTAAGTGAGGCCGACATGTTGGAGTGGAAATTAAGTGAACGAAATAATATAAATAGAGAGTGAGCCTCTCTATTTATCACACACACACTCACTCATTGGGGTGCATGAGTGAGAGAGAAGAATCTCTCTCAAGAGAGAGAGAGAGAGAGAGAACAATTATGGAGATAATATTTTCTGTCTTTGGGTTTTACTGCTGCCATTGATGCTCATTGTATCTCTGAGGAAGTTGTGTATTTTTCTCCTTTATGGTTTCCCCAAGGAAAATTATTTGTCTCTTGTCTCTTGTGATTTTTGACATGCATGTTATTCTCTAAGATAAGATCCTAGATCATATTGCTTAAATGATAAAAATCTAACAATAAGAAAAACAAAGAAAAGCATTAGCTGAAATATTAAGAAGATTAAACATTGGAAAGGACAAAACTATCATTGAATTTTCCTCCATGCATGTTGCCACCTATATTAATTAATGAATATCATCCATATTAGATTTAAATTACTCTTATGTCATGTTTTTAGGTTTGTGGCATAGTTTTTGTTTGAACACGTGTTTACATATTTACAAATGTAATATTGTCATTGATTTATTTTAAATCATGCATATATGTTTTGTTTATATTATATTTCAAAGAAACATATGGGCCTCACCATGCCTATTCAAAATAGATAGGATTTTCAACTAAGAACCATTTCCTTAGCATCTTCAATAAGGAATTTCGAAGGAAGTTTAGAGTTCAAATTAAAAGGATCTCCATTAGGGAAGAAGACCATGCATCATTACTGTTCAAAGTTGCAAGGGACAAGAAAATTATCAAACCCATTTTTATCAAGCACCTGCAGCCTTCACTACTCCATTACATTGTTCAGTTCTTGAAATACATAATTTCTCATATTGTAATAAAGAATGATTTCCTTATTTATCTCTATTTAAATAACTTCAAATAGAGGTAGGCCTTGTTACATAGTTTTGTATTCAACATGAAATACACCCCAAACATATCATTCTGGATCCATATCTCCTATCGAATCCCACCTCGCTATATTATAGGAGATATGATTCCTCCAAGTTAGGGTTCTAGCCTCTTCCAAGATTCATCCCTAAATAGGACACCTATGGAGAATTGCTATATCTCGGGCTAAGAAGGTCCAAATTCAATTTCTGAAGCAGTTATAGAAAGGGAACAGAATTTACTTTCTGTGGTCAAAGTTTCAGACCCAGAAGATGAAATAGTGACACACGACAGTCCGTACAACTTTGCTATATCAAACAGTCCTGAAACAGGTCACCTTGGGAAAATGCTCATAAGTCCCAATTGGTGAAACCAATTCTACTGAAACCTATGGTGTTGGAACAAGGATAGATTAATCTAACTCACTACAGAATTGAATACATAGAGGAGTAGTACTTTTAGAAATACCGCAGAAACAGTATCAGAAATTCTTGTAGAAGAAATTGGTAAACTAGGGATTTTTGTTCTGGGAGCTTCCCTCCACTGTTTTAAGAAAATGAGTACATTAGACAGATTTCCTTGAAGAGGTCTATCTTTATATCCAATCATATCTATAATATTCCAAGTTTTGAAAATTAGGGTTTCTCTAACAAACCCTAGATCAGCCAGCTCCAGAACAAGGACGGACACCTCAAATCAGTAAGATCTAATATTTTTCTATTTACTGTTGAGGTTCTCATTTCAACATTACTAATCACACCAGCTTGATGACAATCTTGGTGAGGTTGAAAAATTCCAAGCATGGAAGTATAGGATCTCAATAGTTCTTGAAGGAAATGAATTGGACATTTACATAAGTAGAGAGGTTCCAGTTCCAGAGGGAGATGAGGCTAAAAGCCTTACATAAGAAGAACTTGGACAAGGCCAAGAAGATCATTGCTGATTCAATCACGGATCGCCTTACACCACAAGTGTCTTCCCTAAAGACACTGAAAGAGATGTTTGATTCCTTGACCAAGCTATTTCAAGGGAAGAACACAAATCAGAAGATGACCTTAAGAAACCCATTGAAGAATGTGAAGATCTAGAATGTAGAGACCATACAGTCATACTTTACAAGGGTCTCTCAAATCAAAGAACAAATTGAAGTGGTAAAAGAAGAAGTGGAGAATGTAGAAGTTGTGATAACCACCTTGAATGGCCTCCCAAGATCATGGGATTTATTCATTCAAGGAATGTGTGCTAGAAGCAAGTGATTACTTTCAACATACTCTAGGAAGAACACACACAAGAATAAGATCGACTCATAATAAGAGAAGAGGAAAGGGGAGCAACTAAAGATCAAGCTCTCATGATTCAAATAAGATCCCTCAAGCGATGAGGAATATGAAGGACTCAATTCTTGAAGAGCCTCTTATCCATATTGAGAATTTGGATAAGAAATGATGATGTCATGAATGAAGAATATGATGAAGCGAAAGAGTCAAGAAGGAGTCTACCCATGAAACAAATAAAAATAAGTATTTCATTGTCATTTCATGATATTGTTTTGTTGTGCATTTGTTTATATCCAGTTGATGTATTATTCATGATAGAATGTTTGCATTAATGACAGTATACTACTACTATGCATGTGATGGGTAAGTATCTCATCATGCTATACAACTCTCCATTGCTACTTATCTAGAATGAAGCCTCTTCACTGACATATTGGATTAGTGTACAATCTCAATGTTGTCCTAGTAGAGATGGAAGGCATCTAGAAAGTTTCTGTGAGATATGGATGAATGTTGTATTGGCTAAAATAGTTGCATGATCATATATTTATGCATAAGAATTTTTCATTATGAAATTGTTGGAGCAGGGTCTCGCAGCTACAAAAGAAGCTGCTAGTTTAGCGGATAGATAAGTTTTGGCGGAGAGAAGATATGATAGAGCTACGATGCCGTAGCACGTTTCCAGCTACAGAGCAAAGCCGAAAACCATGACGAAGAAGATAGAGAAGTCAAGGAAGACGACTGTACCTGAGCGGCCGAGAAGAGAGAGCTCACCCACTGCATTGAAGGCAGCGGCGAAGACAGGAGGGCTCAGCAACCCTCATAAAGGAAAAGGAGCAATGAGGCTGAAGCATTGAAGACAAAGGACAGAAAAGCGAAGCGGTGCACAGTACCCATGATCAGTGCCGGGAAGCATGGAAGACTGCAGAGAGCTGTAGTATGACAAAAAGAGGCTACCTCAAGTACAGATATGGCCGACTATCACTAGTTAGGGTTTTGGGTTACTGTTGGGACAGGCCCACAGTGTTGTAATGGCAAGACCTTTGGGCTACCTATAAAGGGATATATTTTGTATTGTAAAAGGGTTGGTTGGTTGGTTGGTCGGTTAGAAAGTTAGACAGTTGTTGGATGATATAGATAATAGAAGTAACATAGACTGTTGAAAAAGCCAAGCTCTGGTTCTGTTATTAGCGGTAGCAATCTTACTGTAACCAGTAGTTGGCTTATTAAGCATGAATGTAACGATCCGCAGGGATCGATGGAGAGGGAAGAGTATATTGTAGGAGTGCAATATAGAGAAGAAAAGATATCTAAGAGAGAAGATCTTGAGCTGCATAGGTGGTGCAGCATAACTGTGTTTTACCTTCCCCTGAGCTATAATAAAAACACAGTTCTGTGGACGTAAATTCCATCCTGGAGCTGAACCATGTTAAAATCGAGTGTTATGTGATTGATTTATGTGGTGTGTTTACTTATTGCATTTATCAGTTATTCTATGAGCCTTGATTACAGTTTAATGTATGTATGCCTTATTCAATTCACAACAATATAGAAGGATAAACAAAAGTTGAATTCTTTGATGCGTCGTATGCGGGTTCATTTATGCCTTGCTTGAAACAGTTGCTAGTCGCAGTGTTAAACAACCTATCACATTGAGTCTTGCAAGTCGACATGAAACACGCTAAGTGCGCTGAGCCGCGGGAGTAGGATATCGCAGGGAGGCGATACCGCACCGACAGAGGAGCTGCGGTGCATGATATCGTAGGTTAAGGACTTAGCGTTGGAAGGAAGTTATGTGTTTCCTGGTGCGCAAGGATACGATAAGGCTGGAGTCATCGCAACGCGAGCAGAAGGTCGCGCGACGCGCAGAGAAAGAGGCCTCGCGGCTAGCAGAGCTTCGAGTCGCAAGTAGGATTGCCACAGAACCTGGTCCAAGACGCTTGAGTCCTTGGCCAACCCATTAGAATCACTTCGGGTGATACTTCAGGCCGCTTCCCGGTCTATCACCGAAAGGGCCAGTGAGCTAGGGGTGTTGTTGGTTAAATACCGTAAACCCGGGTCTGCCCATGATAGCCAACAAATGGTTTCATTGCCGGTTTTGAACAAACTAAGCACTGATGTTCTGGTGGCGCCCTACTAGAGACGAACTCAATGAGTGGGTTTGGTCTAACCTGAAAGAGTTTTCTAAACGAGAGAACAGGAGCCCTAAACTGAAGATAGAGGCCTGGTTACAAAAAGATATCATTACAGACATCCATGCGATATTTTTTTCGACCTTTGGAAACGAGCTTTATGACTGGTTAGCAAAGCTAACTGATACAGGCATATTCAAAAAGAAAAGAGGCATTATCTGGACACCGGAGCTGATTCAGACTGTGGAGAACCTTGATAATCCCCTCATGAGGGCAGTAGACTTCTAGCTTGCAAGTGTGCTAGGAGGCTTCGTCACAGAGTTTGCAGTTGACCAGACAAAAAGCTTCAGCAAGGCTGAGCACTACTTCTTCAAAAGATATCATGGTAAGTACCTAAGATATTTAAACTTGTCCACTAAGATGCTATTACATGAAAAAGGAACAATGGATCTAGTTTCAGATGAATAAGTAGAAATAGTAATGTCACAAGAGTTCGAAAGTGATTTTGATGACATTGGAAGAACACGAAGTGGAAAGAAGTATAAAGTAGATTTCAGATCTCCAATATTTGAGGGCAGTTCAGATAGTACCAAACAGCAGAGTCATAGTACCACAGAAGGAACAGAGGGGGGTATCCCTTACCACCCTTACACCCCACAGAAACAGATTGGGCCTCAGAAAAATCCCGTAGGAACTCCATCCAATAGCTCGCAGACAGTACCTACCACTGCTACATCACCTCCACCTACACCACCGAGTGGTAGTAACACAGTAAATAAACATCCACCATGAAGACATAGAATGGGGGATGATATGAAGCTACCTATATTTAAGGGAACAGGGGCAGAAGACCCAGAGCAGCATTGGTTTCTATGTGAAGCCATGTGGACCATTAAAACAATCAATGACGATAACCTTAAACTTGTACAGTTGGTCACCACACTCAGAGATCGAGATTTAACATGGTACATAAAGTATACCACAGTACCCAAGACACTTTCCCAGGTCAAGACCGCCATGATTAAAGAGTTTAAAAAACCTAAGTCTGAGTCACAATGTATTACAGAACTCAAAGACATCAAGTAGCTACCTACAGAGTCGGTGTGGGACTTTGATCAGAAATTCAAAGCCCTTATCGACCAAGTCAGTTTTGAGTTCGCGCCGGAGCAGCATAAGGAATGGTTTATTGCAGCACTGCTCCCTCACATTAGACTACCGTTAATGCAGCAGAAACTCCAGATGCAGGATGATGCGTTGGAGATGGCGATGAAACTAGAGGCTTCACCTCTAGCTGAGAGCAGTACAGGGATGGCAACTTTACAAAATCAATTGGCTAATCTCACATTACAGTTGCATGAACTTAAGAAATGGAAAGAGGTTGTGCAAGACATATGGTGCATAAAATGTAAAGCACAAGGCCATAGTAAATACACTTGTCCGGTCTTTGTAGAATATATAGCAACAGGGGCTCCTAACCCCTTACCACATACCCATGGACCGTGGTGTGAAATATGCAAAACACAAGGACATCTACCTCACCAGTGCCCCTTACTTTAGAAGTACATGCAGACACCTAAGAACCTATACTGCATCTTCTACAAGTCTGTGGGCCATGATCAACACGATTGCAAAGCCTATGATATGATGGTTGGAGCAAAGAAAGACTTGTACAGAGTCCAGTCAGAGACACAGGGTCCAGTAGCAGGACCACAGCTTGATCCAGCTTACGGTGGCCGTGGAGGAGGATTCAGAGGATGAGGCCATGGAGGATGCTTTGCATGAGGAGAAGGTTTTGGCCGTGGTCACGGCCCAGTTACTTGTTATAACTGTGGAGTTGTAGGACACTATGCTACGGACCGTCAGAGCCCCACTACCACTTGTAACTACTGCAAATCTTATGATCATACTATAGAGGAGTGTCCTACCTTGATAGCTAAGATCAGAGAACCTAAGCCAGCAGTACACCAGAACATCCAGCTTATTGCTGCTGAGCAGGTAGAGCCAGAACCAAGAGTCAATATTGTGACTCGTAGCGGTGTTTCTACCAGTGGGACATCGCAGGAGACGAAAAAGAACACAGGACAGCAGTGGGTGCGCAGAGCTCCTAGTAAAGCAACACCACTCGACCTGTAGAAGAATAAACAGACATTTCACGAAGCCAAGGCTTTCTTTGATGAACCTACGCAATCAGGATCGTAGGTACCGCCGTCTAGGGGTGTACCGCAATAAGAACCTTGTGGCGATAGCCTTGTACAGACACCGCAGGCTACCACATCAAGAAGATGCGATGAGGATGAGATGACAGGAAGTGTACATTCCTTCCTGCGGAGTTGTCTAAAACTTGTAAGAAATGAGCAAGCTATCACAGAACTTTAGCGCATTATATATCAGTGTCAGCCATCTTCTTCCGCGAGCAGTACACAACGTGCTCTTCATAATATTACAAGACATACAAGAACGGGAAGAGAGATGCGACTTACAGCATAGGTGGGAGAATTTGAAATGGATGAGGTAATCCTAGATCTAGGATCAGACGTAAATGTTCTGACTAAGCAGACATGGGAACAGATGGGTAGCCCTAAGTTAGTCAGATCTCCTATCCACCTGAGATTAGCTAACCAGCGGCGAGTATCACCTCTGGGTCGGCTACCACAGGTGCCAGTTGACATTGACGGAGTTCGCAGCTTTGCAGACTTTGAAGTTATAGAAATCATTGGCGACAGTAAACCGTATCCAGCACTACTAGGAATTGATTGGGCGATCGGTAACATGGCTGTTATCGACCTAAAGAGAAGACAAATGACCTTTGAGGACGCGCAGATCCGGGTCATCGCACTGTTGGATCCTTTCCAGGGTCCTAGATATATTGAACCTATCCGAGTAGAGGAGGAGGCACATAACATGGAGAGTCTCTATCAGATGACCACAAACAAGAGAGACTATGTCAATCCAACGGAAGATGGGAACATTAGTTGGCGATGCGACAGCTCATGCGCATCGGATTCAGATGTTGGTCTAGAAAACTGGTAGAATAGACTTCACGAAGTCTCAGCGCGCAGGTGCGCGTACTTGACTAAGTCACTGCGATGGATTGGTGCAGAGATCAATGAGATTCCATCATATCATGGTCTAACAGATATCCAGGACTTCCTTGAACAGTTTGAGCAACAGATTCCTTACGAGCAGAGGATCACAGCTATGGACCTTGCAGTACGAGCCACACCTGCAAGATGGTGGTACGTGCATAAAGAGAACATTGCATCATGGGATGATATTAAAAGATTGATGGTGATCATATTTTCTATTGACAGAGAGTATGTCCCACAGAAGTACACAGGAGAGAGTGACCCCAGGTCACACATTCAGACATGCGAACAGAATTGGTCGGACATTCCCGAGGATGAATGGGTTCACCGATTCATTCATACTTTGGACACAGTTCCAAGGAACTGGTATACAGAGACTAAATTGCGCAAGGGAACAACAACATGGCCACTTATGATAGATAGCTTTCTACTCACCTTTGCTTTCGAATCTGAGTATCCAGGTGTTGATCAGGCCCTACAAGTAATAAAGAGCAAGATATTTGAAGACTGTACCATATCAGTGCCAGCTCAACCTAAGTGGGATATCCAGCTAGAAGAGGCGTTAGAGTGTTATAATTTTACATCAGAACTAGAGGAGACGGATGAAGACCCTCGCAACACCAACATTCTGGAGTCAGAAGGGACTCGCGATGTTGAGGGACCATAGTTAGAGATTCCAGCAATCACAGAGCCCATCAAGATTAAAAAGATCAATATTGGAACCGACGCAGAACCTAAGTTTGCCTCTATTGGAGACTATTGGAACAATGAAACAGTCGGACAGATTGCAGATTTTTTACATGACTATCAGGACCTATTTCCCACCAAGTTCATAGAGATGAAGGGAATAGTTGGTGACCTGGGAGTCATGAGGATACCATTGAAGGAGGATGCTAGACCAGTCAAGCAGTGCCCATATAGATTGAATCCGCGCTACAAAGAAAAAGTAAAGGATGAAATCAATAAGATGCTAGCAGCAGGCATCATTGATCCAGTAGAAGAAAGCGAATGGGTTAGCCCCATGGTTGTGCAAGAGAAGAAAACCAAAGGGGACATCAGGATCTGTGTCGATCTGCGCAAGCTCAACGATGTATCGCTTCATGATCCATTTCCGACACCGTTCACTGATGAGGTATTAGACAACGTGGGAGGACAGGAGGTCTACTCCTTCACTGATGGCTTTTCAAGCTACCATCAGATCATAATACATCCAGAAGATCAATCCAAGACCACCTTTGCAACAGAATGGGGCTCGTTCCAGTATACGGTAATGCCCTTTGGTCTTAAGAATGCACCAGCTATATTTTCTAGAGTAGTAGTTGTTGTATTTAAAGAATACATCCATAAATTCCTAGAAGTATATTTTGATGATTGGACTGTATTTGGACTAATCGACAAGCACATAGGAGACTTAAGACCGATGTTAGAGAAATGTAGGCAGTACTAGATTTCTCTAAACTTGAAAAAATGTATATTTTGTGCACCATTCAGTATTTTTTTGGGTCATATTGTGTGAAGACAAGGCTTGATGGTAGATCCCACAAAGATCACCATCATTGTAAATCTTCCAGCACCCAACTTAGTCAAGCAACTGAGGACAGTACTTGGTCATACTGGGTACTACAAAAAGTTCATCAAGGGCTATGCAAAGATTACAGCACCAATGGAGAAATTACTAAAGAAAGATGTAAAATTCCTATGGAATGAGGAATGTCAGCAGAGTCTAGACACACTTAAAGAGAAGATGGTTATAGCACCCATCCTAGTATTTCCAGACTGGACTAAGCCATTTCATGTACATGTGGATGCATCAGGCATCACACTAGGGTTTGTCTTAACGCAACCAGGAGAAGGGGACATTGACCATCCTATTGCATACTCTAGTAGAAAGCTATCGATAGCAGAAAAGAACTACACCACAACAGAAAGAGAAGGCCTAGCTATGGTGTACGCGCTGCAGAAGTTCAGGCACTACCTATTGGGTGCCCCGTTCAAGATGTTTACTGACCATTCCGCCATGAAGTATCTGGTCAATAAGCCAGTGTTAGGGGGGAGAATCTACAAATGGTTACTCCTCTTTCAGGAGTATGATTTTGAAATCATTGTGAAACCAGGAAGACTGAATGCCGGACCTGATCATCTGTCGTGGATAGACTTAGGAGAAGAGCCAAGTAACCTAGATGACAATCTGCCGGATGCGCTGTTGTTTTCTATCCATATCACAGACGATTACTATGCCAATATTATTCAATTTCTCACTGCAGGAGTAGCACCTGATGAGTTTACTAAGCAGCAAAAGAAGCAGTTGGTTGTTAAAGCAGCAGACTTCACCCTCATCGCATGACACCTATACAAGTTAGGTCTGGATGAAGTTTTGCGCAGATGTGTGATGCCGCATGAAAAAGACACTATTATCAGGGAGGCACATTCAGGAACCGCAGGAGGTCATTTTGCAAGAAAGCCGACTATGCAGAAAATCCTAGAGGAAAGATTATGGTGGCCTACGTTGCATAAAGACACCAAGGACTTTTTTATATGTTGCAATATCTACCAGAGGGTAGGAAAACCCTCGCGACGCGATGAAATGCCGCTGCGACCGCAGGTCATGCTGCGCGCATTTGACAAATGGGCTATAGACTTTGTGGGTCCTATCAACCCACCAGGAAAGCGCACTGGTGTGAGATATATTATCACTGGAACAGAGTACCTCACCAGATGGGCAGAGGCAAAAGTAGTAAGAAATTGTGATGCTGCTACAGCCGCACAGTTCCTTTTTGAAAACATCATCAGTAGATTTGGATGCCTAGTAATTTTGATGAGCGATCAAGGCACACATTTCTTGAACCACACCATTGAGGCCTTGACAGAAGAATTCCAGATTCAGCACCATAAGAGCACTCCCTACCACCCACAGGCTAATGGTACGGTGGAGGCCTTTAATAAGATTTTAGAAAATGCTCTTACTCAGATCTGCAATAGCCAAAGGAATGATTGGGACCTCAGAGTTAACGCTGTATTATGGGCGTATAGGACCACATGCAAGAAAATTACGAGACAGACACCTTTCAGCTTGGTGTATGGATAGGAGGCTGTTATGCCTATGGAGTATATTCTTCCCAGTTTAAGAATTGCTCAGATTACTGGGATGACTGATACAGACACAGTGGAGGAAAGGCTAGCACAGCTGCTTGCCTTAGAAGAAGATATATTCATCACCGGATTCCATCAGAAAGTGCAGAAGGCACGAGAAAAATCTTGGCACGACAGACACATTAAGAGTAAGATTTTCCAGATCGGAGACCTAGTGCTCCTCTATGACAGCAAATTCATTAAGTTTCCTAGAAAGTTCAAGACGCATTGGCTGGGGCCATATCAGATACAACAAGTCACTGAGGGAGGTGCCATTCAGCTCAACCAGCTGAATGGGGAGCTTCTTCCCACATGGATTAATGGAAATAGGCTTAAGCTCTATAGTGATAGCCACCCCACCACTCAGCCCTAGATTAACCAGTTTATGGTGGTGCAGATGTCCAGTGTAGTTGAAAGGAGGCATCGAACCGGGAACTAGTCTACACCGGCAGGTATTTTCTAAGTATGAGGAATCGCATAAGGTCAGTTCATTTTGCGCAAGTCATCAGTGGGATAAAATATATA
>LPNX010117102.1:0-43425 GCA_001517045.1 Pseudotsuga menziesii
AACTGGAAGGGAAAATCAGAGGACTCATGGTCGAATCCTGTGCATTCTTTATTCTTATTAGGGTTTCCTGAAATATTTCATTTTCTTTATTCTTATTTTTTTTTTTTTTCATTCCAATATATCAACTGGGAGCCCTCTGGTTCCAGATTTGGAACCATGGCTCTGATACCATTCTGTAGTGCTCTGCCTAACGGGTAGAGCACTAGGTCCGTCTCTCTTGTGATGTTCTGTATACTAAGCTCATTCCGAGTTGGTTTTTAATAAAAATCAAGACATTAATCATATTACAGATTTATATCGTCTGTTCTATAAATTTTATAGACATATGTAAGTACAAGTATGAACTATAAGCATATGCAAGTAAAAATTTCGAACTGTACATGTTGATAACTTTATGAATTTTCATAAATTAGACCATAATAGCATGCATGAGTTTAATATCTACATACCTGAAATTTAAATACCTGGAAATAGCGACTGTGGTAGATCCAATAGTTTGCCGTAAACCTTGTAGGCTCCCTCTTCTTCCAGATTTCCGTCCGAACCTTGCTCAACAAAATGATGTGCCACCCTGCCGACCAGCTCTCATCATGTGCTGGCCCTAGGAAACCCACGGGTTTCCTAGCCCCCGAGCCCACAGACCAATAATATCGAGAGCAGCTTCCTCTCCATTCTTTATCTTCTCAGTCTCAGTCATTTACAAATACTCTCATCCTTGAGTTGTCCCCCTCCTCAAGTATTTTTCCGCTTCGTTTTCCTCATGCAGAGTCCAATTCCCCCCCCCCTAAATCCAACCTCTCCCGGCCTCCTTATACCTCCTTCCATCGCCTCTTTCATTATTATTTTATTTTATCATGGGTAGTGTTATTCTGATAGGTCTGACAGGTGTAATATATTAATAAATCTTCAAGTGTATGAGTTTGCAAAACCTAACCAAATGTCACACCTTATTGAATATTATTTATTTAATTCTGTACGCAATTGGTAAAGACTGTAAAATAATTAGTATAACTTTTAATTAAATAAAAGTATTTATTAATAAACTTTAAATTAACATTAATATTGTATAAGTTTAGTTTAATAAAAGTTTTTACTAATAAACTTTAATTAACCTTAATATGGGGCATTACAATGTATATAAAATAACGTTGTTAATATATATACATATTGGACTTTAATGTGTTATTAAAAGCTGCATTTGTAAAGACATAAGTTTACATGAATAGTCACCATAGGGCCTATAAATGCAAGGCCATTCTTCATTGTAAAACATCATTCGTTACTTATACATTTATTAATTACTTATGCAATTGAAACTTTAAGTCAAATTAAGCTTCCGCTACGTTTGGTATCAAACCCAAAACATTTGGCCGATTTGAGGATTAAAGTGCTCAAGCTATGGCAGTTTTAAACCAATTGTCATCCACCATCATAGTTCCTAAAGGGAGGAAATATAACAGCAGAGAAGGGAAGTTATAACAGAAATTCAAGATTTTGTAAAGCATTTAGAAAGGAATTTCGCATAATAATAAAGGATAGGGTCAACTTGGAAGAAAGAAAAGATTGTTATGAGATTGAGGATAATCAAGATGACTATTTCTCCAATGAATTAATGAAAATCCAAAACTAAAGATAAAATTTTCAATTCAGATTTAGAATCTGAATGTGAAATCGCTGGAAAATACATTGAAGTGAAGGAACTCAAAGAAGAGATGGAACCTGTCACTCAAGCCAATGAAACTCAAATAATCCCTCACAAAGTAAAAGGCAATGGTGATGACCATCTCTAGGACAATGAGGCAGATTACGATAAACATGGGAGGGATCAAAATGATTATAGGGCAAACAGTGAACAACATGTAGCAATGGAGTACTCAATAGAAATGAAGCCTCACCTAATTATACAATTAATGCACTGGTGATGGATTCCGAAAGGGTTAAAGAACAACCACCAATCCACGAACAGGGTGTAGTGCAAATTGCCAATGAGCCAAGGAATAGCAATGAATTGCACTTGGTTGTGTAGATCAATACAAGGCATTCACAAGTAGTGAATTCAAGTCAACAAGACAGTGAATTGATATTAGCTCTTAGGTCATTAAGAGTTGAAGCAATTAGACATAGGTGGTCTTGTAGCATACTTAACATTTGCCACTTAAGATTAGTGGACATGCAATATTGTTAAGAAACGTCAACAAGTATGCTAGGAATAGATCAAGAAGGCATATCAAACTTGTTTAGTGTTGAGGATTAGATCACATTCACCAACAATAGTAAGCGTGCATTTCAAGTTACCTAAGTTGTGATCAAAGAGAACCAAAATGCACAATGTTAGGTTAGCCTTCACATAAGATACCGACACTAAAATTTGCTGCAGCATTTATATCTGAAAATGAACATGTAACAACAATAAAAAAAGCTAATTGGAAAATACTTATAAGCAGATTTATAACAGCCTAATAGTTACGCACTTGAATTTTTAGGTTAAGAGACAAAAGTACACCACAAAATATTGTTAGATCAAGATGTGCTCGTTTTACGTTGGCTTATTAGGGTGTATGGGCTTATCCTCCTTGTATGAATTGTTTAAAAATTGATTAGCCAAGGAGGGGGAGCGAATCCCCTATTAGTGTTGTTATCACATATACATTTACAGCTGGGCTACCATGATGCAGCATACCGATCTATCTCTTATACTATTCGGAGCTATTTTTCACATGGGGTTTTAGCATGGATCATTACAGCCTTAGCCATTTCAGAGCCTTGATCAGCAGAGTTTCCTTGCCAGGAATGAGATTCATTAGTCCATTGAGATGCTTTCAGTGATGACCTTAGTTCATTTGAGCAGAGTAGCAGAGCGGATATGGTACACGTAGTTGCAGAGGGCCCTATCAGATGGAGACACGTATATATGGTGAGATCAGGTATATGTTTCCTTGGTTTGTTTTTGCTCTGTGATGTATACTAAACACCTAGGCTTTTCTTGTTAGGATGATGAGGGTGACCTATGCTTATATATGTATACTAATGCTTGAACTTGTGCTAAGACTAATCAAAGGAATCGATGTTGAAGACTGTTGCTCATGCCATGTTTTATACAAATATTAGACCTTAGTGCTATGTTGGTTCCATGTGTCATTTGTCCCCGTCCATCCAGTTCATCCATGATTGATCCTTAACCCATGGATTTAGCTTGATCAAGACTTTTGAGATTGAAGATCACTTTCCCCACTTTGACCCCTATGTATGATGGATCCGATGTTTTCCGTGTCTCGGCTTTGAGTTATCTCGAAGAGTGTTAGCTAAAACTTGAAGCAATGTGTTTACCATCATTACATGCATTATGTGTTATAAACTCTATCTGTTGAAATGTAAAGCCCTCACTCAAATAAATGCAAATTGTGTTTTTAGACACAACTCCAAAAGGGCTATAAAGTAAAATTGTGAAAGGCATAAAGAAAAAACAGTGGATAAACAGATGCTAAATCTAAAGACTGCTGGCTACTATTGAAATGTATTGACTAATTCCTCACGGAGCTTGCGGGTTTTGATGTGAGATGGGGCAAGGGATCGCTCATTCACAGTGTCCCTTAGGATCTCTGCATTACAGTTCTTGTGTACTCAACACAAGGGTCATAGTAAAGATCCTCATAGAGCTTGTTTCTTAGCTTGGATGTGAGTTGTATACATATTGTTAGAGTTGAATGGGCTCGTTTCAGATTATCTCATCTATTTGTGAGACACTACCATCCCCTAATGTTCATCTGTCATGTATATGTTGTTATCACCAACCTTGTAGTTGCCTATGTATGGTGGATCCAGGATGGATGGCAGAGGGGCGAGCAACTAAGGAGGTGGAACCAAGACTGCCTAGACTCCCAAATGGATGGTTGTCACGTCAATCAAGGTAGCCTTCACTTTATGTTATCTAAGTCCAAGACAACAAAAGGGGAGACCCAGACCTACTCCCGACAGGAGAGATCCGACCTAGACACCAGATCAGATCAAGTAGGCTTGAGGTACGTAAGGTGTAAGGTAATTGAAGACCCTAGATCTATGGGAGATGTTACCAGGTGTGCCAAGGCTTTGGATTAGGGTTTTGGAAGTGTTAAGTTCGATCCAAAGTGGAAAGAAGGTGACTTGTGGGGTTGATACAAGATCTAGGGTTGAGGTACTAGTAACTAATGAAGATAATCTCTGCCTTGGGAAACGTAACCAATGTAGGGTGAGTAAGGACAGAGCTGGGACTATCTAGTACGAAAGGGATAGACTTAATGAAAGATGTGATAATGTCAAAGGACTTGAGTCATCAAAGAAAAGTCAACTTTAAGGGAAAAGAGGTAAAAAAAGGGCTAGCGCTAGGCTTGGAGATCAATGCCTGTTGGGCCTTGGGCAATGGAGTCAGTATCTGCACAGCGTTAAAGTGAACCCACTTGGGATATGCCCTGATCTATGGACCCAGAAAAGTGTTTTGCCTGAAAAGTTCAATTTGCAGGGGAAACCAGCAGTAGGAGGGCTAGCGCTAGGGTTTGGAGGGACAGATCCTTAGATCTAGGACAATCTGGTAGGCATCAGCTCAACGTTGGAGGAGAAATGGGATGTGGATTACCTGATCTACAAACCCAAGTTGGAAAGTTACAGAAAAAAATTAGATCCGGAATAATCAGAAAATGACTAGGAGTGCTAAGGTGCTGAAAGTCAGTTTCTCAGATTTAGGGCCACCTGGAAGCAACTAGATCAGCGTTGGAGGTGTTTTGGAATGAGGAGGACTCAATCTACGGACCCAAATGGTTATTTTCTGGAAAAAGTCAGATTTGGAAAAGTCAAAATTTCAGTGGGGGCGCTGGGGTTTTAACAGTCAGTTTTTTCAGATCTAGGGCAAACCAACAACCTTTTGGACAACGTTGAAGATGAAATGGTGAGAGGGATGCCCGATCTACAAAAGCCAGCAGTGGTTTGTTGAAAGATCGAACAGTTTCTCGATTAAGTATTTTTGGATTTTTTAATATTTTAGAGTTTTCAGTAAATTGAAGAAAAACAGGTACAATGGATTGAGATCATGGAAGAAAAGAACCAACTTATAGATCTTACCTGGAAAACCTTGTAGATGCCTTGATGACGATGATCCCTGCCATCCCGATCAATTTGAGAAGATTGAAGCGAGTTCTATGTCCAGTGTTTGCCCAAGGAACTCAATGCGCCCGCTCTCCTGCATAACAGACATCAACCATATCAGATTTGTTGCCACATGAGAAAGAAGCTAAATGCTATAGAAAAATAGCAAGAGAAAATCATAGATTGCAATGACACTAATGAAACCCCCCTGATAAAAAATGAAGACAATCCAAGCGAGTTGAGGTCCCCTTGCAAAAACGCCCAAGCTGAAGTCGCCTTCCTATAGACAAGACAAAGATTCCCAAAAATATATAGATCTTGCAACAATTTCTCGAATGCTAGGAAGCAAAAGACTTTCCAATCACCATCTAAGAACATCAGATTCAAAGGCGATGCAAAAAATATCCACAAGAAAAGTTTTCTATTATCCAGATCCAAGAGCCGAAGACCCCTTACAAATGAGAAGCTCTCTCCTTTAAATAGGAATGAGAGAACCAAAATCCTAACCACTTTCAAAACGAGTGGCTAAGATTAAAAGATATAAATGTTCTAATCAATGGTTGAGATGAGCTCAACATACAATACATGGATCAATATAACCATAAAGTACCAAGGTGGACTAAATCACCCATAAAGAGGGTACCCCACTCAACTTGAAATAAATGAAGCACATGGTGGGTCCATGGAGTCTTAAATAACTCCCTCTGGGTGCCCCATGGCACAATAAAATAAAATAATATTTTAATTTTTTGACTTTGTGCCTCCTTGAGGAAATTGTGAGCCTCCCAAGAGCTCCAGAAAAAATATAAAAAAAACCCAAAAAATAAGTGTGGGCCCAATCAGGTGCTGCAACTGCTAGAGAAGGTGCGAAGGACATCTCTCTCATCATCATGACTCATCCCATGTCATTTCCTTGCCGCAGTAGCCCAAATCGATTTCTTCAATAGCCATTTAATCATTTTTTAATCTGCCTCGGGAAATGTGAACCTGCCAAAACAACCTCCTAGGGTGCCTGCATTGTCCAACTGAGCCCACCAAGCTCTCTGGGATATGGGTACTATGGTACAATCAAGTGGCTGCACCCCCTATGCCCCATACAACGCCTTAGGAGATCCAATAAAAACATCTCCCTGCTCAGACACATCATCCTGTGAAGCAAAACTGCATCAAAAGAGTAAAATGAGCTTGACCATCTTTGCAAGTGCCTGGAACTGACAATAAACTATATCATTAGACTTAGAGAGTCCAAATCCATCTAGGGTGTATACGCATACCCTTTCTAGGTCTCTACTTGATCATTAACCATATCCAATAGACAATATAATCATCTATAAATAACCAGATTCCAATAATAAAACTCAAACTATCATCCATCTACTACAAGTGTTATAAGGCCAAGACATGCTCTACAAATCATTTAAGTAACATTCATAACAAGTAGCAGTCACCTCACTAGTGGTACATCAACCAAATACATATATAGGGTTTTATTTATTATTACTCAAACCAAACTTTCAGGACTATACCCACTTCATAGTTGTATTCAATTTGCTAGTGAAGAGTGAAGGCTGGAATTGACAAGGCTAGGGTAAAGGATGACTACCAACTCAACATCATGACACTTTGGATATGGAAAGGGAATACTCACTATAACCACATGCCGGACAAACAACGACACAAGGAATGGTGATGTCTCACAAATGGTTAAGTTGTTCAGAGAGTGCTTATTCAACTTAGGCATAATTTCTACATCAAGTTTGATCCAAGTTCATTAGGACCATCAATTTCGTTTCCATGGCCTTTTTTGGCCTATATGACCCTTTGGGACTTCATTAGTGCTTAAAAGCACAACTAATCGTAGCTTTCATCCGAGACATATTCAAATTTATAAGGTTAGCAATATTTGGATATAGCATATATTTAACCATTGCTTTTGGGACTTTTTCTTGTACCCTTCAAGGGGTATTTTAGCATTTCATTGCTCTTGCCCTTTGCTCACATATGTTAAGAAACACATTTTAGAATTTACATTTTCTATGGGCGCATATATAAAATTTCCAATACAAGTAGTACATGAGCTTTCAGTTTTAGCCAACAACATCTCAAGTGACCAGGGGGAGTTCTGCACAGTGCCAAACATCGGGGCAACCGACTAGAATGATTTAGGCATACAATCCAATCCACCAAAGGCAAGTTCTGTCACCAAGTCGGAGCCGAGACACAATATAAACAAAGAGGTTTGTCCAAAGGTTCTAGCCGGGAAAGGTTCTCCATGCCACAAGTCAAGTAGTAAGTCGGGTTAAAACAAAACTAGAAGGTAATGGACGGGTGGAGACAGTGAAAGATGAAGCCAACACTAGAAAGCCAAAGCAATGGTGGGAATTACTACCTCTATTCTCCCTAAGGAGGGTAAGACCAATGAGTATAGATCATGAACTTCCAAGTCTAAGTAGGCACATCAATACATAATACAAATACATCCAAGTCCATATATTTATGACTACCAGATCATGACACTAAATGCTAGTATATGTCACAAGAATGAGTATAAGAGCAATGATAACCATAACACAATATAATAAATGTTGAGTCATAACCATGCAAATAATCCACCTGAACCATCATCTATCCAATGAGAAAACACTAAAACCAACCTGGGCATCATCAACTGCTTTGTAAATGACTAAATGGCTACATCAATCCTCAAATTTGAGTGTCCCGAGGCTCAGTCTTGACATGGGAGAGTATAATAGTCCACTAACAAAATAATGATCCATAAAAAATGCTCATCTCAGCATCTCATATGGAAGAGATCTGGCTAAAAAATGTACTGTATCTGAAAAATAGAATATGTTAGCCTGGCTACTATATATGTGCTAACATATGTCGTTGTGGTCGTGTGTAATTGTCATCATTCTGAGAAATCATATGGTCAAAGTCAGCTACAAGTCATCTCCATTTTCCTTAGCCTTGTTTTCCATCCTCACCCAACATTAGCACACTGTTTAAACTTTGTAAGTATGGCATGCACAACAAACTTCTAGAAGGTTCCAAGATTTTTCAAAGGCACAGGTATATCCTACTTACTATTATTGTTGTTGTCACCATGATTATGAATAACATGATATAAGTTGGGTTTTGATATACACCATTGGAGCATTTCTTACCTTGGATGCATGTGTTGAAATCAGCATCAGTAGGCATTCTCCAAGGTCTGAGGTCATAAGTGACCACCCTGAAGCTAGCCAGGGAGAGTTGGAGATTAACCAGTTCTGTGAGTCATGGCAAAAGTCAAGGTGAACATACAAGCCTTGTGAGCCAAGGCAAAAGTCAGAACGAAAGTGATAATGCCTTCGTAAGTCTTGTGAGGTCATGGCAAAAGTCAAGGCGAATGAACAAGCCTTGTGAGCCATACCAAAAGTCAAGTCGGTAAGTCTTGTGAGGTCATAGCAAAAGTCAAGGCGAACGAACAAGCCTTGTGAGCTACGCCAAAAGTCAAGACAGGAAGCCTTGTGAGCATTTCGCAAAAGCCAAGGCATCTAGCAAAAGTTAGGTTGAATGTAAAATTCCTATGAGCTAGAAACAAACAATCTTCCTTATGCAAATAAATGTATTGATCTAGTGCGTTGGCACGAATAAATTCATCCACCATGAATATGTCTCTTTGAGTCTAAGTCTTAAGTCGATGTTGAGAGCATCTTTCAGTTAAGTCATGACAAGTCGAGTTGTCTTCCCATGCTTTAGTCTCGTTTAGTTTTGAGTTAGTTAACTAAAGAAAATACGAGATCTAAATTAATTTACAATTAATTATTTTAGTTAACTAAAGTATCTTTTCAGTTAACTGCCTAATCTATTTTTAGAACTCAAAGACTCTTTCAGTTAAGAACTGAAGTAACTTTCAGTTAGCTTTCCGTGTACTTGTCTTTCAGTTACGAACTCAAAGTTTCTGCCAGTTGTAAACTCGAGTATCTTTTTTTAGATTTAGTTTGATCTCATGTGTCTTTCCTTGCACCCAAGTTATCTGCGTCAATCTAAAAGAATAATTAAAGTTTTATTTTTAAGTCTCAAGTTAAGTCAAAGTTGCATAACGAGTCCTCTTGGAATTTATGCCTATAAATTAATCTCACCTGCTGTCTATTAAAAAATATAATCATTCTCACAGTTTTGAGAGTGAGAGAGGGCAGCGTAGTAAAACTTTTCTATTGCTGAATTTACACAGCAAAGAGAGGGCAGCAGTTTGTCTTGCTGGTTCGTTTTACACAGTTTTTAGGGCATCGAAGTATTTTATTGACTTGCTGATTTATAACAGCAGTAAGAGGGCAGCGAAGTATCTTGGTGTCTGGTTGGTCTTACAGTCACTCTCTCAAGCATATTTCATGGTGGAAAGTTTGTATTTCGATCTTACATATTATTTGCAATAAAGGAAGATTGTTTGCTGGAGTTTTTGTCCCATATTGGGTTTCTCCAGGGTAAATTCTTGTGCATGTGTGAGATCTTATTTGTGTACTTCTTCTACTGCTGGCTATCATTTCAAGTGTTCATCTATCTGTTGGTTTAAAGATCTAAGTTTTGCTTAAAGAGGAAGAAAAGTAAAAGAACAGTAAACGCTTTGCTCGAATATATATATGCTTGAAAAACTAACAGCATGCAGGATCATATTGGTACAATATCTCACCTTTAGTTTGGGTACTTTGACTTAGTCAACCAAGTTGACTAGGTCAAACACGGTTCCCAAGGCAGTGACTCAAAAAACAACATTGCTTATATTTGTTCCAGACATGCCCAGGACCAATACTGTGGTTTCAATTTTGAGAGTTTGGCCCTAGATCTCATGATCAATGATTATTATCGCTTTATTATTAGCCAAATGATCAAATTTTATTACAAATGGCAGTGATTTTGGTTCTCGTAGAGCATTGCAGTGTTCCAGGGGGTATGAGTAGTCACTTATACCATTCTTTTGTGTCTCCAGATCATCCAATACAGTCAGTTTGCCCCAGTTTTCAGCCTGGACATAGTTGTGATGTTTTTTATCAGTTTCAGAGGATGTACCACCCAAAAATGAACTAGGGAATTCACTGAAAAAATCGATTTGGCCTGCTGGGTCAAGGAAATGGTTTGTAAACTTATCAGATGATGTATTTTGGCTCCCTAGACAGTTCTTCAGTAGTTTCAGTCAACATTTGGTCTGGATTATTCTGTTTTTGGCTCAGTCAGTGAGGACGTCCCCCAAGGGGTGCCCCTCAAGTTGGCTAGATGATGTATTGTATGGTTATATCTTATGTTTTGAGGTTGTAATGGAGCATAGGGTGAATTAAGCCTCTAGTGACCCCCTTTAATATATTATCATGTTATATCTTATGCTATATTGTGTTTTCCACCTTAGGGAGGCGTCCTTGAGAAAAAGTGCGCCCCCTTTGAAGTGGTCAACTTGATCCATGTGTTGATCTTTGTATTTGTGATCTCCACCATTGAGGATGTCTTATTCTCAATCGTCGGATGATAGTTAAGTAAAATGTGGACATGCTCTCAAGCTATTTAAGAGAGGTGATCCCCCCCATTGTAAGCCATGAGCTCTGGCATTAGAATATAGAATAAAGAGATTTTTCTGGGATTCAATACTTGTGTACATGTAGATGAAAGAATGAGATGATGATTGGAACTGTTTCTCTCTTGCACTGAGATTGTTCCAGGATAACATCTTGTATTTTTTGGTATCCATTTCGATTTGTAGGCAAAGAAGGTGATTTGGAGAGGGGGCGCATTGGTGAAGCTTCACCTTGGCGTTCGACTTTAAATTGGGTTTTGACAGGGAGTGATTATTTCTTTATGACTCTTCGCTTCTTGATTATTAGCTTCTACTTTGCAGATCCCGATTTATTTATCATTACTTATTGGTTTTCCCTTTGTGTGGTAGGCCGAGAGGACGCTAGGGTCACCGGGCAAAGCGTTTGCATCAAGATCTTCTTTGGATTTCTCATTTGATCTATGAGGAAGCAATCCTCGTCATCCACGAAGGTATCTACAGATTCTAGGTAAGTCTCTCATCTTCTTTCTATGTATTTAATTTTTTTTTATGCATTGCCAATGAGCTATTTTAACTGAAAAAACCCTTTTTAGAAGTAGGAAAATTCATCGGACCAATTTTCACTGGGAATCTGCAAATTTGGCGATCTAGGTTTTGTTGGCCATCCCGAAAAACCTCGTGTCCCTCCTAGGCATCAGCAGTAGGCTTCATTTTCCCAACTTCAAGCACTGATCCTTGGCAGAGAGAGAGAGAGCTCCCCTTTTCAATCTGGTAGTCAGTTTCCCTTGCTTCTTTTTTCGGTTCTGTTTGGTTTTTGTTATACTGTCAAATCTCTCATCCAAGTAAGCGTGTTGAAAGCCGTAATTCCCCGATTCAATCTTGCCTTGGGGAATTTCCATTTTTTTGATTAAATCGCCCCAGGGTCCCAGGATGGATCCAACGAAAGAACACACTAATCCTAGATCCGATTGTAATTTCATAAGTCACTGGTCTAATTCACTTGAGTAGTTTTAACACCATCCTTAAACTCCCGCACTTAAGTATTCCTTAATTTGTGGCTTATCCCATAAATCTAGGGTTTCTAGTTCCCACCTTACGTATTCTTTGTCTATTGGTTTTATCTGGTGATTAGCTATAGGTTTGTCCTTTTAGGATAGATCTGGGTCTCCCCCTTTGTCACTTGGGCATTCAGTGGCATAAAGCGAAGGAAGTCCTAACCGACGTGACAACCATCCATCTATTGAGGGTTAGGGTTTTCGTAGTTTGCGACTTTAGTTGGTTGTCCCCTCTGCCATCCTGTATAGAATCATATTACGGGGGAACTACAAGATCTGTGATAACAAGTCTTTTGAAGATAGTAAATCCAAGTACGTACAAAAATCAGAATATTTAATTAGAAATTTTTAGATAAATGGAAGAAAAATTGAAAATGAAAGTGAAATTACTACTAAACCTAGTGCCTCAAAGGAAGCACTGCTTGGGCCATGTAGTCAATTAGCTAAATAGAAGGGTGAATGAGAAAACTTCAAGGGAGAGTGGAGGACAAGGCACTCCCTCTCCTTTGCTATCCAAGGTAATCAAGTAAATCTCCTTCTCCAAGCATGTGATGGTGTTTCTGTGATCTTCAAGAGGCAAAGCAAGCTACCCAAACACAAAATCCATCAAATATTAGTTAAACACTTAGTGAATGAAGTTGCTAATAAATAAAAAGGGAGTAGCAATCTAGTTAAGCAGAGACAACTTCAAACATAAAAGACAAGGTTACAACAATTATCCTTTACCATACTAAGCATAGGTAAAATCAAAACACGTTTACCATAAATCCTCGTGAATATATCATCCACCAAGCAAAGAGTTAAAGCACCATGCACCAAACAAGAATAGCCTAAGGACTATAGAAAATGGATAGTAGAGTATTACTATTTCATTGCAATGATTTTCAACCCTTTGAAGTGAGCCCACGCCTCCCTTTTATAGGCTAAGGGGGGAAAATTGGCTTAAGAAGAGGTCAAGAAGGTTGTTACAAGGTGTGATGATGAGGAAGGTATAGATCAATGGTCTAGATTGCTTCCTTTACAACAAAAAATAATTCTGAAGGACAAGTCGTTGAGCTAAGGAGGGCGAATTCCTTGCTTGACTTGTCAATAATGGTAGAAAAATGCTCTCACCATGGTTCCCTTCCAATACAATGAGCAAAAAACCATGGAAAATGCTGAAATGAGTTGCCAAAAACCATGGGTGGTTTCCCCACTCCAAGTGTTGGTCAATTCCTCCATCAATGAGCAAGTCATCGGGCCCAATGATCCATGCCAAGGAAATTGATCCATGTGGTAGAAGATGAAATGAGTGGCCAAGATCTAATCTTGAGATGAGATGAGTGCTAGAGGATCCCAATGTCCCTCCACATTTGTGCCAATGTGCTAAATCACCTAAAGATGCCTCAACATGTGTCCCATCATGCTAACAAAGCAAATAGATCCCTAGAGAAAATGTTGTAGTTTCCCCAAATAATATATAAAATGCAGCCTCAACTGAGAAACATAACACAAAGTGTGCTTTTTACATCTCAAGGACAAATTAGACACAACTTAGGCTTTTTAAAATCAAAACCTTAGTTGTGCTAGGTATTAATTTGCCATTTACTTGAAAATAAACCTGCAAACCCCCTTATGCCTGAAAAACCTTCCAGATGAACAATGCTGTAACACCGAATTCGAGTGTTATGGGAAAATCCGTATCCTGATGTTGAAGAAGAGAATCATCTTCAATACTAAATATATAAATGAATGTTGAATAAAATAGATGATAGATTACATTACAATATCTTGGCTTTTATATTAGCTATTGCACCTTTTCAATGTAAAGGTCACCACTCTTCGATTAATTAATTAGTATCTATTCATTATGTGTTATTTATTATTTATTATTTATTATTTATATTATTTTTTAATGTTTATAATGTTGCCCTTCCCTTAAGGGTAGCTTTGTCCACAAAGATGAGAGTGTTGTTGTCCTCTTATTATGGATTGTGTTTGAAGTACTGACTCGAACACTACAATCTTGGATTGATTTAGTTCTATGGATGTGATTTTGGAACTTGTGTTGTACTCATTTTTGCTTAAGTGGTGAGTTTTTGAAACAATATAAATTGTACTTATTTGTTTTCAATGTCGCCTTTTGGGTTCTAGTTAGGAGCAATTGTGGATCTTGTTTACTTCCAATTTTTGTGGTAGTTTTGGATTGTTTAGTCACATCATTCAGAGCTTGAACTTGAGCTACTGGTTCGTAATTAACAAGTGGCTCAAAGATAGGTTATACTTTGGCTGCATCTTCTACAATATTTTTCTTAGTTACGCCAATGTGAGGTTCTTCAGTGTCTGATCCATTTTGACTAACTGAGCCTTGTGGAACTTTGCTCTGTTGCTTGTCAGTATTGTGTACCTCACTTTTTGATCCCGTTTGACTAATTGAGCCTTGTGGAACTTCCTTTTGCTGCTTGTCATTATTGTGTACCTCCTTAACAACAGGGGTAGCTCCTTCACAACGGTTGTGGATGAGTCCATCGATTTACTCGAAGTACTTTGTTGTTTAGGAGGATTACTAGATCTATAATTTTCCAACCTCTTTATGATAGAGACTATCTTATTGTTCATCCTTGCCTCCAATTTATCGAATTGGTTTTTTATTTCAGTCATCATTGTTCTAGTATGTGGTGTCATATAATTTGAGGCCATTTCAAATTTTATGAAAAATAAAAAAATATAATTATAATAATAGTTATTAAATTATTATATTTTATATATTTTTATTATAATGTCTCACACTTCGGAAAAAACTGCGTGTGGTTTTACTTCTTTTTTGTCCTTTTTCGTTCAAACTCTTTCTTTCTTGTTTTTCTTTTAACTTTTTTTTTCACGAGTCTTCTTGCTTTCTTCTCCTTTTGAGAAAACCACGTGTTGGCTTTGATACCATTGGAACACCGAATCCGAATGTTATGGGAAAATCCATATCTGAATGTTAAAGGAGAGAATCCATCTTCAGTAATAAATATATGGTAGATTACATTACAATATTTTGGCTTTTATATTAGCCATTGCACCTTCTCAATTTAAAGGTCATCACTGTTTGATTAATTAATTAATATCTATTCATTATATGTTATTTATTATTATTATTTGTATATATATATATATATATATTTTATGTTTATAACAAACTCTTTGCAAGATGAAGGTTGATCTGGATAGAAGGGACGAATGGGTACCCAAAAATGCCAAAGCATTGTGAAGGAAGTGGCTGAATTGTTTGCATGCACAATGATGAAGTTTTCAGGTTTCTCGCTAAGACTGAAGAGAAGATCCTTGTAGATCTGACCAATTTGATAGAACGTTCTGCCACACAAGCATGGGGGGCTAAAGTAGAGCCAAAAGGATATTTAAATCTATCCTTAGATCTGAAAAACACTGAGTAGATCAATCCCATTCACGCCCATGAAAATCAACACTATAGTCACTGGGGAAAGGCCCATCGCCTTTCTATAAAAGATTGATCTGAGGTAGTAGTGATAAATTTGGTGCCGTATACCTTAGTAAGTGGCCAAATGGGTATCAGAATATGCTCTCATAATCGATGGATATGAAGTACAACCAAAGATATGCAATAAGTCCCTCATGGCCACTATAGAACATTGATACATTGGCACTAATAAGCCTATAAATCTGAAGAAGAATTGATGAAAGCTCTATAGCAATCAATGTGGATGTACTATGACCATAAGTGTCTTTGGTGGACCAACTACAATGGGTGTCCACATGGACAAGTACATATAGATGCAAGTGATCATCATATAGTTAGTCATGCTATACATGATAATATACTAACACCCCAAATATCTTCAAACATGTTTTTGAGATAAAAAATTTACAAACTAAACGGTACCATGACAACATCTTAAGCATGTGCAAGGACAATTTTCTTTTAAGGGGTGGATTACATGGACAAGGCCAAAGTTTAGATGAGTGGAGATTTGGTTAAATGTGACTTAGTTGACTCAGAATGTAGGACAAGGGAAATCTCTATAATTTTCAGCAATACGACAAATAATAGGGAAGTGTCTCACAAATGGGTGATGTGTAATGAGGTGCCACCCCCTTAACCTTGGCAGTCATATTTCCCCCCTTTACTTTGACTTTGCTTTATTAACTCCTTTTGGAACTTGTCTTCATTTGATTTTCTTGGACTCTTTTTATCTTGTACTTGTTTTCTTTTTGGAGACCTTGGCCTTTGATTTTATTTTGAAGGCCCATTTTCAAGTTTGGACTTGCTCTCTTCTTTGCTTGATTTTCTTTTCTTTGACTTGGTCTTCATTTTCATTGACTTTGTAGGTACAAGGAGTCTTGGAATGGGAGCTTTCTTTACATGCCGTTTTTGAGGCATGGGAAGGAGAAAAGACTTTCATAGCATGGAGAGGATATAGCAAGAGAGGACCAGTGACTTTAAGCAAAAAGTAAATGAGATATGTACTAAAATCTAGATACTACTTGCATAAAACGATATATGATATGATGATCAAAATGTGCCTTGAACTACTCCTTGAACCAACAAAATTAAAAGTGATTTAATTACTAAAGATTGTAGTTAGTCCCTAGATCTAGATTTGTCTATAACAACTAATGTATGGAAGCGAAACAACTAGTAGAATATTCTAGGAAAAGGAATGCAAAAAATGCAACTAATAGGCAAAGAGTTATTGTTTCCTTATGGGGGCAAGTTTGAGAAATGTTAATGCCTGGGAAGCACAAGCCCAGGGTTCAGATACACTTAGAAGATCTCAGATCCCAATGTATGCCTCAACCGGAGTGAGGGTGTAGAGCTTGGTCCCACCATTAATGTTATATTTAAGATTGTAATAGCTTTATCTTTTCTATGGGTTTTTTCAAAATAAAGTACACTACTATGGAAAAGAAAGCTTATTCCCTTGGCAAGTCTTTGAAACACTTTAGAACTTATATTGGTTATTCCAAAGTAGTTGGTTATGTCCCTCACTGAGCAGTGAAGGATATCTTATCTCAACAAGATTGCCTTGGCATAAGGGGAAAGTGGGTATCAAAGATCCAGGAGTATGAATCAGAAATTAAACCCACTAAATTAATTGAAGGTCAAGGACTTGCTAAGATGATGACATAGGGCAACGAACAAGCCTTAGATATGGTTTGTCAAAATAGTTCATCAGCATTAGCCACTAAACAAGAATTCTGCATCTTCAACAACAAAAATGGTATTCAGACATTATATTCTACCTCCTCAACCTATCATGTCCAGGTCATCTAGTTGGCCACAAGAGAAGGTCACTAAGATTGCATTCCACCAAGTATTGCCCTATATAAGAAGTTTTGGGTTGGAAAATGCTTGATTGTCTCATACTTAGGTGTGTAGCTGAAGAGTCTCGAAGACTCTTATAGGAGTTTCATTCAGGATTTTGTGGTGGCCACTTTGCAACCAAAACTACATCCCACAGGATTCTTAGAGCACGATACTATTGGTCCACACTATTTACTGATGTGCACAAGTCTGTTAGGAGTTGCCAGAAATGACAACTTTTCATAGGAAAATAGAAACTTGCTGCATTACCGCTAAAACCACTAGTAGTCCAAGCCCCATTTCAACAATGGGGTCTTGATTTCATTGGAAAATTTAAGGAGAGTTCAAGGAATGGTTATACTTGGATTTTAACAACAACAGATTATTTTACCAAGTGGGTAGAGGCCATACCCGATAAAGCAACAACCGAGAAAGTGGTTATGGACTTCCTTGAAGACATAATCATCACTAGATTTGGGGTGCCTGCTAAGATAACCACAGATAATGCTAAAGCCTTTAGTTCACTAGCAATGTCTTCATTTTGTTTTAAATATGGCATTATCCTATCTCATTCCAAAGTGCATTAATGACCATTGTGAAGAAGATTGTTGGTGATAACAAGAAGGCATGGGATAGTAAAATCAAGTTCACACTTTGGGCAGATAGGATTACTAACAAAAGTGCAACATGAAAATCTCCTTTTGAGTTGGTTTATGGCATGAATGTGACTTTACCGATTCATCTTCAGTTACCAGTGTATCGGACTCTGCAAGATTCAAGTTCAGACCAGGATGACTTTCAGAGTAGAATAAATGAATTGATAGAGTTGGATGAAGTTAGAAGAAGGGCCGTTGGTCAGAGAATCAGAAGTCAGGATAAGGTTAAAAGAAATTTTGACAAATCATCCAAACCAAGGGTTTTTTCAGAAAGGAGATACAGTGTTACTTTGGGACAAACAGAGAGAAAAGCTGAGCAAGTAGACAAAGTTTGACAGTTTATGGACATGTCCTTACATCATTCAGGATGTGGCCGATGACGACTCATTTTATCTCAATGACATGGATTGTAAAAAGCAGACTCTACCAGTCAACAAACAAATTCTAAAACTATTTTTTGTGAAAACATCATATGCCCATGGGGGCATCTTTGTATCATGGCTCTCTAACCTTTCCTTTCATTTTATTTTCTAGCTTAGTTTATTTTTCTGTATATTAGTTTGTACGTTATTTCTTGTATATTAGTTGTATGTTAGTTTCATTTTTTGAATGTATCATATATTTCAACTTATTGTTTCATTTGGTTATTTATATACATGTGATTGACTTATCCTAGCTTTTGTGCAGGAACTAGAGATTCTAGGTTTCTCGTATGATCGATTTCCACGAGGTTTAGATCAATCACATGCCCCATAGTTGGAGCTAGATGTTACCGACTAGGTTGCATCTAGTTGGACTCTCAGTGAGCCACTAAAGATGAACAAACACTTGTTTAATTTCAGAGTTCAGAAGGGCATTCAAGCCTTTAGGGCCCCCCCTTTTTATTCTTTTTTTTACCAAGTGTTCATACCCTGCGAAGAGATTGTAAAAATGTGCTAGCATGGGTTTTTTGTAAAGAACTTGGCCTCCTAGGACTTAAACATCAATCCAGGTATTCCAAGGTGTTTTTTTCTTTGTTACTTATATGTTGTTGAATAAACGACTTATAATTTTCGGGTTTTTCGCCGCTCCTCCAAAGCTGGAATGGTCGTCTTGGTTGTTAGGCCTTGGGAGGTTATTAAAGTTCATGTGTCAGTGTATATGGACATGCTAGACATTAATATTGAGTCATATGAACATGTGCTAGGTCTCCCTAGGTTTTATTTCATGTTTTGAGAAAAATATTTTTTTTCTCGTAAACTTTGGCTATTTTTTAATATTTTAATTGGGAAAATTATAAATGTAATAAAAGTGTGGTTAGAAGAAATGTTGAAAATGTTGGCATCGACAAAAAGTCGGCAAGGGTCCCGAATACAACTTCTCGACAACATTGGCGAAAATATTGGGAAAAATCGGCAAACATTAAAAAATACAAAATACATTCATTTTTTTTCAGAATTTTAAACATTTAAAGCAACAATATCATTAGATAAACACATTGGAACATAAATATGGAGAAAGCACTGATATATATCATCATCATGCAGTCATCCCAAATGTAAAATGATACATCAAACTCGATACTATATCCTAAAACATCATAGTTGTCCAATCAAGGACTCAAAAGTGGATAACCAATACAGTATGACATCACATATATAAATGTATCCGAGGAAAACTAACATCTAGCTATCTAATATCAATGCTCTCTTGCCGAGTTTTCCATTCATACTTCATATTTTTCCATACTCTAATGATTAGGTTTATACAAGGTTTTCATAAATGCTTTTTTTTTGTCCCTCCATCTTATGACTTGAACCTAATTTTTGAAAGGTATATTTTATTGATTTGGTTGTCATCCATTAAATGTATTTCTTGTTTTGTATTGGTGATAAATCATAGATGTATTTTTCACTCCTCCCAAATTGAATTTCTGACATGAGCCTCACATTTAGCCCTAACTAATCGACCACTTGAAACATTGCTCTCTTTTTCCTACAATGTGCTATGATGATCACTTAAAATATGTTTTCTCAAAAAATTCCCTAATAGTGAAAAAAGTAATTCAATTACCTTTGTGATCTTTGATAAATGAATACATATTTTGTATAGCTTATGCTTTCATGGTTTGATCTTCCAATACAACAAAGTTTCTAAATATTTATACGGTAGAGGAAAGGTGTTAGTATACAAAAAAATGACTAAAATGGAGACTTTTTGGAAAAAGTCGGGACTTGCCATTTTAGCCATTGCGACTTTTTGGAAAATAAAAAATCGCGATTTTTTCCAGGTGAAATTAACCAGGAAAAATTAACGTAGGCTCCTTCCCCGTATGCGATGCATCGCTGGATCTTGTCTGATCAGCTGGCTGTACCAAAAGGAATACGACTGTCTAGAAGAATAGGACATATAAGCTCGTTTCTTGAGAAATCGGAAGGTCACAAAGGGTGGACACCACAGAGTCAAGGGGCTACTCCAAGCAGGTTATGCCTCGCCTCGTTGGACACTTGGTAAAACTAGTTTAACGCTCATTTCGAAAGAGCCTGCCTTATTGGGCCAAACCCACAATTAAACCACGCCCTTGAGTGACTAATCACTCATCTAATAATCTAAAATTTACCAACCGAGACATTGCACTACTTTCACCGAGACTACACTAGAAACCCTCATATGCAAAGCACTTTCTTCATCCAACACTGGTCTATCTCATTCATTTTTGCTAAGAGTACTTTATTTGCAGTAATTGGTAGGTGACATTTAATTTAATTACATCTTGAAAATCCTAGAATATCAGTTGGTTCATACTTTCATAGTTAGAAACCACCTTAGATTTTTTTTTCATAAGGTCCACCCCCTTAACATCGCTAGGACTTGGCCTAGACGGAGAAGCTGAGTATCAAGTGACAACTTGGCTCAAGCTTGCCCTCAAGGTCGCACCCAGTGGCTTGAAGATTTATGCCACGTGACCCGAGGTGCGAATTAGGCGGCAACGTACCACTTGGACCTGGTTACCTGTGCTGAATAATTGGACTATTACCTTGCTGGGGCATAACTTTTGCACACAGTCTGTTTGATGAAAACAAACCATTGTTGGGAAGCTATCAATCCATAGAATGCATAGTGAATCTTTAGAGCACATGTTCTCGTGGTCTTAGAGACCCCAAAATACCACTTCTTTGACCCTGAACTGGAGGATTTTCAGTTCTGATCTGTCAGTGCAGTTTTTAGGATTTAACCCAAACCGACCTTCTTTGCCCCAAATTCTTTATTCCCAAATTGTAGAACATGAATAAAGTCATATAGTGATTATGTAGATCCATTTTGGATAACCCAATAGGGTTACGTGTATTTTAAAAGACTGCCTTTTATATTCTTAACATTTATGCCAAGGAAAATGAAGTTGATAATTTTCATGTGTGAAACTTTTTTTGTATGATCACATCTTTGAAAATTCTGAAATATGAAACTATAGGATACTAGAACCAGACCGGAACCGATAAAACTGGTCGGTCAAACTCATTTTGATCCTTGACCGCTCTTTGATTATCAACCCGAAAATGCGGATCTGACTGGTTTTAACCAGTTCCATACAGAATTGGCCTTTTTTGCCAAAATTGTACAATGGTTGATTTGAAGACTTTTTTTTTTAAATTGAAAAAAACAAACAAAAAATTTGTTGAGGGGGAAAGCTTCTAGGTAGCCCTATACCCTTAACAAAGCTATAAAAGCAAACCCGCCTCGTCTATTTTTGTCACATTATTCATTTGTCTTTTGAGTTTGTGAGTTGAGGATCTTTGTTTCTTTTAGCCTTTAGGGAGCTCATTGCAAGGTTGATTTGGAGAGGTTGCTAGGCTGATTTGAAGAGAAAATTGAAGGACTAATTTGGAGAGTTTATGGGCTGAGTTTCTTGGATTCATTTGGAGCCCGAATTCTCTATGTTGAGTCTAGTCATGTTGATGATGTAGATGATGACTCAGACTCTGAGTTTGAGGCTTTTGAGCCTGAGTTTGGGCATGGGGATTTAGATGATTCTGTATATGATTAGATTGTGTAGTCTTGACTCTTTACTATCTAGGCTAGACTCTAGAGTTATTTTTGGACTCTCTAGGCCATTTAGAGCCTTTCTGTTGATGTATTTTGATTAAGATATGGAGTGCACTTAGTGCTATTTTGGTTGTATACACTCTTACTTGTTGTGTATATGAGAAATTTTGCAAATTTGTGTATACTGGTTTTGATTCATGGATGCACACTCACACACACATGTACAAAATTGACAAAAAAACAGACTTTTGTCAATCACTTAGTTAAACCCAGATTTAAGACTTAAAACTTGTCATTAATAAAAATACTTCTCATGTATTTAAATCAACAACCCAACAAGCTAAAACACTGAAACTAAGTTTGTAGCAGTGGAAAAAACACATAAAAAACAACAGACTAATAAACCCATAAAACAACAAAAACTTTGGTCAAAATGACCTTGGAAACCCCCCCATTGGGGAAAACCGTCCAAGAGAATTTTATTGCAGCATTTTCAAGGAAAAATGTCAATTTACAACAGCATTTAATGACTGTACCAGTGCCTCAATTTCTGTGGAGTGCCTCAATTTCTGTGGATCACCTCGATTTCCATGCCCACTTGACAGTATGGCCTGTACGACCTCCACAGAAACAACCTGCCTCAAAACTCGTGCCCAACTCCTAGAAAAACGTGTCCAATCAAGCTGTCACTGTACGACTCCTCAGAATTCGTGCCCAACAGGTTGTACACTGTACAACCTCCTCGAAAATCATTCCTAGCAAGAAAGGTGTGGACTGTACGGTACAATACGACCTAGCTGAAGGAAAATGTCTTGGGATGCGTGCCCAACTCCTTGGGATTCGTGCCCACTTGAGAAAAAAAATTTCTCCTTGGGATTTCTGCCCACTTGAGAAAAATACAGCTCCCTCTCTCTCTGAAATTTAGCCCAGCCAAAATGCTCACTCTTGGAAAATGCTTTCCTTGTCTGTACACTACCCTAGGCTCTCTCTTATAACTTGAGAGTGGCTTTTCACCTTCTCCAATCCCTAAATGCAAAGGCCAAGATTAAATCTTTCCTTTTCAAGATCAATGGTTGGGAAACTTTCCCTCCAAAAGCGGTTATTTTTAATTTTAATAAAGTCACCATTTACTTTATGAAATAAGTGCACTTTATCTCATAAAGTCACTTTATAAAATTAAAACAAGGGAATACTTTATACAAAGTCCCATTACATAAGAGTCACTTTAAAAACTTTATAAAACACCATTACAAAGTAAAGTAGTCTAGCTAGTGCATGGTCACTTCCGCATATAAGACAAAAACATGCGGAGTGCCTCCAGAGCTAAATAGCTAACAACACACACACACGCACACACACACAGATATATGATTTTTCAAAATTTGAATATTTTATGTAGTTTTGGTGGACCAGTTTTATTGCTAGTTCTGTTCTGGTTTTCGGGGTTGGTCAGTTTGACCACTGGTACGGTTCTGGTAACTTTGGTGAACTAGCATTCATCTAATTATCAATATCTACTTGTCATAGGAGTTGAACACTGTTATCAATGAATACTAGTGTCAAAGCTGCACACTGTTGGCCTCATGTTGCTAAAGTGTGGACAGACATTGCATTGGCGAATCAAAAGAACTAAAGGAGAAATATCTGTGGTCTGTAACTTTCCAAAGATATCTGAAAAGCCAACGGCGATTAGATTTATATAACTTCAACATGTGTCTGATATGAGTCTTTGGTGTGAAGGCTTTTCCTTCATCTCCAGGGAAGAATAAAAAGAAGATAAAAAAGTTTAATTTGTTAGCAATAGTTAGTACCTTCTAGTTTCTCTGACATATGTATAGAAGAATTATCTTAAGAGAGTTATATTTGCAGTGCACATGGGGTGTTCGAATAGAACACTTGAAAATCTCAGTGGAATTCCTATTGTCTGTTTGCTAGTTAATTTTAGTTGGAACTTTTTTGATTCAATTATGACATTTAATGAATACTTACTGTTTCTTGTTTCTTAGAGATCCACCTAGTTATATGCAATGTACATTGATTGAGTTCTCTTTCCTTGCAGATGAACAACTTACCTGCAGTTCGCCAGTATATTGAAATCTTTGCTATGCAATTATACTTAAAGTTTCCATCCATGGTAAGTCATATTTTAGTTATTATGCTAACATATAAGGACTTGGCTTTAGCTTATAAATCTGTTTGGATCAGATTTTAAGTTGGATATTATTTGATATCAGTTTTTGATAAGAAGTGTCTAACCTTTGATTTCTGAACCACTTATTGGTATTTAGTTCTACTCTGGAAAGGGAAATTTGATGTTTGGATGTTCATACTACCCAAAATCACAGCCTTTTGCTTATTACTCATAGTGTTATCCCTATCCATTTAAAGGAGAAATCGTTTCATTTTCAGAGGAGTGGCTTTTGAAGTTTGCACTGTTTGAAGTAAAAAAATGTCATATAAATAATCTATGTTGTGAATGCAGTGATTAATGTATCACAATAATATGTATTGCAGTGTTGGTCTGAACCATTTATAAGGTTTCTGTCTATCTAAAAACTGATACTGTAGTAGTAAAATAAATTGGACGGCTTGCAGATTGAAGCTTACATTGCGATTGGATTTCATATTTAAATTCTTTGAACACAGTAGAAGAAACAAGAAAGAACAAATGCACATGGAATTGAGAGACATCAGGTCTCATACAATAAAACATCAGTTGGCATATGCTAACACTTTTCTTGAAAGAAAGCAATGTTCCAGCAAGTTTCTGGGATGCAGGGGGTGCAGGAAAACAGGGGTTTGTCTGGAGAATGTGTGAAGACATCTCCCAAATTTCAGGAAATGTCATAGGGGACATCATGGTCGCTGACATAGGGGATCACACCTCAACTATTTAATATAGGAAAAATATAACTATAAAAATATAAAAAATAATAGTAATGTTTAACTTCTTATAAAATTATCAGAAATATTGCAGAAATATGCTATTCTCCACCCTTTTATGCTTTTAAAAGTTTGATGTCTACAGAAATCTCTGTGCTTGGTGTGCAGCTGTTAGTGAAATATGAATGGAATGAGGGTTTGTGAGGGGCCCACCAACTTTTCCACTCATTTCGAAGTTAAAAATTTAACATGAATTTAGCTTTTTATTATCTTCTTAAAAGTTTTTAATGGCTGTAGATAAACTTCGGGAAAGGGAACTTCTAGGAGCACTTATTGATAACAAGTGTTCCTGGTAGTCCTTGTACTTGGGAATGTTTTATTAAAAGGAGCTTCTAGTAGTTCTTAGTGGTATCAAGTACTTGTGGGAGTCCTTGGTACTTGGGAAAACCACCCTTAAGTGCTAGGGGTTTCACAGCTGAGCAGTCAACATTCCTAGTGACATTCCCTATTGCCAATTTGGTCCTTGCAGCCTTGGGATCTAAGTCACAGGGTTCGCCGAACCTAAACCTTGAAGTTCGAGGTTCGGCGAACCTCAAAAAAAAATTGAAATTCGTTCAGGTTCGCCGAACCTAATGTCGAACCTATAGCTGAACCCGAACCTCGCTGAACCCGAATCTGAAGGCGAACCTAAAGGCAAACTTGAAAGAAAAAATATTTTGAGGTTCAATTTTTTACTGAAAAAAATTGAAATGAAAAAAAAGAAAAAAACACGATAGCTATAAATTAGATGCTGTCTATTTATTTATGCTGTCTATGAATTAAATGCTCTCTATTTATTTATGTTGTCTATAAATAAAATGCTTTCAATTTATTTATGCTTTTTATAGATTAAATGCTCTCTATTTATTTATGTTGTCATAAATTAAATGCTCTCTGTAATTCGAAATATCCGACCTGTAGTCTACATAAGAACACACTAAACAACAAGTAAGAACATAGATTTACCCCTAAGAACAAACCACTGCTGTGGGAAGCATGCAAATCCGCTGTTAAACCACAAAAACCTGCTCTTAGAAGCACAGATCTGTGAGCAGAAATGTCATAAACAGCAAGTATATACGACAAAAATTATGATTAGTGATCTAAGTGCTTTGAATCCTATGGGCTATGGGGTGTAGAAAATTGGTTAAGGGGGAGTATATAAAGAAAGTTTATATATATATAGTTGAACCTATTGTCGAACCTCATCCGAACCTCATCGGAAAATTCGAACCTGAACCGAACCTAATCCTTGCCGAACCCGAACTGTGTGACTTAGTTTGGGATGATATCAAACATCCTTGATGGTTCTCCTTTACTTAAGGAGTGTGAGGGGCATATTTTGAAGGGATGATGATGCGTCTTTTATCACTCGTAATGATCCCTCAGGGAAATTAGTCCCAAGGGGGTCAAATGAACATTTAGGGAAGGAACCCCTATCATCGACACATTCCTTTTTGGTTTGGAGTTGGTGCTTTTCTAACTCAAGTGGGGTATTCCTAAGGAAAATTTTACAATTTTGATTTGATATTTTTGAGAGTGATCGGTGTTAATTCTAGTGGGTGATGGAGAAAGATGAAAAAATGAATGAGGCAAATTTTGCCACTTTCTGAAGGTGGATGAATTTTGAAAGGCTAGAGGGTCCCTAATTTGGTCCAGTGTTCACTGGCTCAGAAATTGAGCATTGACCTATGAAGAATTTTTCAAAAGATTGGTTACCAAAGAATCTTTCAAGAAGATTCATGCTCTCAAGATGACTTCGAGCAAGGTCACCAGCCCAGAAGAAGTCAAGGGGGGGCTTGTCACTCACTATTGTATGCTTTTGCTAACCCATTGAATGTCATATGCACAGAGGTTGGCTGTAATACAGTAATTATAATAATAAAAAACTAAGGGACATAACCCTTCACCTTCTTCACTAGTTAGTGCATATAAGTATACCATCAGAAGGCTCATTGTATAATTATCCCATTCTTTCATTTTATCAATTTATCCTATGGATTTCAACTATCTTTCATTCCTATATTGTATATTTTTGCATATTGAACTATTGTTAATTACATTGGTATTAGAGCCCTTTCTAGGGCACTTCTGCTATTTCTGACCTTTGGCCACATACATTTTTTAGAGCTTTTCTGATCCTGGCCTTTGGCCAAATTGTTCTTTTCAGAGGCAATTTGAACACTAGACCTTGGCTAATTTATAACATTTAGTAATGTTGTTCTGTGGAAAAATGTTAATCACACTATTCCAACAGTGAAGAATAATTACAGTTGAGAAGTTTAAACAGAATAATTAGTCTACACCCGACACCAACTTTCTGGGTGAAATTAATTAGTGAGGCAGAAAAGAGTATACACATGAGATTTGACAAAAATACTAATATCTTGAAGTATCTAATTGTTAAAGAAACTGTGCAAGCGCTGCAGTCATAATAAACCACTATCGATCGGAATAATTGCAAAGAAACTTATAGATTCAAGTGAAGGCATTTTGAGTGGTAATTTTTACAAGTATTTCCACCGAAGATTGTTCACAGTAACCTGCGGGCACCTCTCCTAACAGTCAGCACTGCACACAAAGGAACCAAAAACAATACAAGCCATTAACCAGCATACAGGTCGATGGGGATTGGGTGAAAGTATTGGGTTTCTGAATCAAATAAAACTAGGCATTGTTGACAATGGGAAAATAAGAGCTGCCATTTGGTCGTCCAAACATGCTATGAGCTGCTATTAATGGTGTCCTAGGCTGTTATTGAATATCGATCTCATTTTCAAGGTTCATGGCGTGGGGTGTCGAATTCCATAGAATAGGTACCCATTGAAACAATAATCATCCATTGTGACCTTCCCAAATTCATCATTTCGATCACAAACCATTTAATCACAAGAGATCAATGGCAAGCATAATATTGAAGCGAACACAATTATAAAACATTTGCATCATAAAAAGTTGGTAGGTGAAATCATGGTTGAAGGAAATCAGAGCAATCGAATGATAGTGATTGATTAAGAAAGTGACACTGAAATATAAAAAGGGCATCTCCATACTATTACCTAAACAACGTTATACTAATGGATATATTATGGTCAAAAAGTGAAAAAAATTCATCATAAGGTCCAAAATCACAAGTGTAAATACTTTTATTCTAATAAAATTATAAGGTGTTTATACACAAACCTGCACTACAGTGGTGAGTGGAGACTTGTTGTAATATCCCAAACTGATATTTTCCTATTTATGTGTATAATGTAGATGACTAATAGACTTACTCCTTAATCAAATAGGAAAGCAAACCCCGAACTTTGCATGCATGTAGTTGCATGCAAATATGTGCCCTAGAAAAATACTGAGATGCTATAAAATAGGAGAAATCAATGTATGTACATACCAGTATATAGATCAGCTGATGGTGAAGAGACTAGTCCTAGCATGCAAGGATTCTGCCGGAGGAATAAAAAGATACACCAAATCGTCCTCCATAGGTGAATGCGCCCTCCTCTCAAACTATATAAGCTCCAGAATAATAAATAAGCTGCTGCTGGAAGCTCGGATGATGTGCACTAGGGTTATAATACCCCTCTGATGATGATGGAAGCAGCATGCGGAAGTTTTGAACCCTGTAGGTAGGAAAACGAATTGCTTTGTCTCTAATCACGGTGACACGGTGTGACGGTGAAATCCTTTGGCTGGATGAATAATCAACCTCCCGGAATAACTGCTGAGTGTAACCTGATGATGAACTAGTGCTGAACCTGGATGATCCAACCCGATGATGAACTAGGGCAGATAGATTTCGCTGCCGAAATACACCAGTTAGCTGAGCATGCGCTCAACCCCAACTTAGCTCGTCGAGCTCTCCAATTCGACTCCACAAATCAATTATCACATGAGTGACTTCTCCATTCACTTTATCTTTCTTTTATAACTCTCAATTGCGAAAACCCTAACTTTTGACCTAATTAGGTCACTTTATCTTCTAATTTGTAGTTGACTTGCATGCATGCGCATGGAGACTTAATCGGGTGCATGCATCATTAAATAATGCCCGGATGTCATGCATGCAGGTGGCCTTTGGCTCTAGTGGCCCTCTTCGACCCAATGGTGATATAATATTGATGCCCTAGATCTTCTATAAATGGCATCAGTGTTCGGCTGATTCCTTGACTGTCAGTACCCGCTCGAACCTATAGGAATCACATAGGTTAGCGGGTTGGTCCTCAATGCCTAAGCAGAAGAGGACATTACAGTCCTCCCCACTCGAATTTGCTTGTCCTCAAGCTACTGTAAAGCTGGGTGCTGTAATACCTATTCTGCCTCCCAAGTAGCCTCCTCTATAGGCAGATCTTTCCACTGAACCAGGTAATCTTTGATGATTCTGCTCCTTAGTTTTCGCTCTCGCACCTCTAGGATGTGCTCCAGAATCAAAACCAATTGCCCCTCGTCATCAAGGAGAGGCAGCTCGGAAGATGTAACAATCTGTTGACCAACCACCTTCTTGAGATTGGAGACATGAAATACGTTGTGAATCTTGCTCTCTGAGAGTAGTTCTAGCTCATATGCTACCTCTCTGACCTTTCGAATTATCTTGTATGGACCATAGAAACGAGGTTGGAGTTTTTCTGCTCCTTTCTTTTTAAGAGATGACTGTCGGTAAGGCTGGAGGCGTAAATAAACGAAGTCTCCCACCTCAAAACTGCGCTCAACTCTGTGCCTGTCTGCATATATCTTTTGTTGATTCTGAGCAGCCTGTATGTTCTCCTCGAGTATCTTGAGGATATATTGACCCTCCTGAATCCACTCTTTGGCCTTGGGGGCCCTGGTATCGCCAAATATCCGGTCTGCAAAAGTGGAAGCATCATACCCATACAGGGCTCGGAAAGGGGTCATCCTAATGGTGATATGGTAGTTGGTGTTGTAACAATGTTCACCCAAGTCTAACCATTTGATCCATGTCCTCTGCTGACCTGATACGTAATTTCTCAAGTATCCCTCAATCCATTTATTAACAGTCTCTGTCTGCCCGTCACTCTGCGGATGATAACTTGTGCTCATGGCTAACTCGGTCCCCACTAATCGGAAAAGCTCTTGCCAAAAGGCTCCTGTGAATTTGCTATCCCTGTCACTGACAATGGTCTTGGGTAACCCATGGAGTCTAAATACCTCTCTAAAAGATAGTTCTGCTACTTGTGCTGCTGAATAATCTGATGATATGGCAAAGAAGTGAGCAAACTTAGTCAATCTGTCCACTACTACGTACAAGCAGTCTCTGCTTTGGACCTTGGGCAGCCCAGTAATGAAGTCCATAGAAATGCTCTCCCATTTCTGCTCAGGAATAGGTAAGGGATGTAGTAAACCAGCCGGGTGGATGTGCTCTATTTTATTTTGTTGGCACAAGCTGCACTCCCTCACATGTTGTATCACATCTTTCTTGAGGCCCTTCCATGAGAACCTTTCTCTACTCTGTCTGTAGGTCTTGAGAAACCCCTGATGCCCTGCTAATGGTGAATCGTGCGATGCCTGTAAGATTTTCTTCTTGAGGGGAGACTCTGGAACCAAGAAGATTATGTTTTTGTAGTATATGATATCATCAATGACCTTGTACCTATCATCTTGAATCTGTCCATCCAATAGCTCGCAAGCAAACTTATCTTTGAAGTTTGGAGTACTCAACCAAAAGATGAGACCTCCAATCTGATGAGATGCTCATAAGGGATAAAGTAGCTGGTCGTCTAGAAAGTGCATCGGCCACTACATTGCTCTTTCCCTTTATGTACTCAATCTCGAAGTCATAAGCCTGAATTTTACTTACCCATTTCTGTTGTCTCTCGTTTAGCTCTTTCTGCTCTAAGAAGTATTTCAGGCTGTTGTGATCTGTCTTAACCTTGAACCTGGCACCTACTAAGTACTGCTTGAACTTGGTTAGCGCATGGAGGATAGCTAACATCTCTTTGTCATATATCGAATAGTGGCGCTCATAGTCTTTGATCTTCCTGCTCTCAAATGCAATGGGGTGGTTGTTCTACATCAAAACTGCCCCAATTCCCTCTCTTGAAGCATCACATTCTAACACAAAGGATTGAGAAAAGTCTGGTAAAGCTAATACTGGGCATGAACTCATTACCTCCTTCATTTTCTTGAATGTTTGTTGTGCTGCCTCCGACAAACTAAATGCTCCCTTCTTGGTAAGATCTATGAGGGGTGTGGTCATCTGTGAGAATCTGCTGGCATACCTCCTGTAGTAGGTGCAAAGGCCCAAAAAGCCCCTCAGTTCTGTCACATTTTTAGGTGTAGGCCAATCCAAAATTGCCCAAATCTTCTCTAAGTGCACTTGGACCCCGTTGGCCCCTACCACATGTCCTAAGTACAACATCTCCTGCATACTGAACTCACACTTGGACATTTTGGCATATAGTGACTGCTCCTGTAGAATACCAAGTACTTCATCAAGATGTCTCAAATGTTCTTCCCAAGTCCGACTGTATATCAATATGTCATCGAAGAATACCATAATATATTTACTCAACTGTGTCTTGAAGATATGGTTCATGCATGATTGGAAAGAAGCTGGTGCATTAGTGAGCCCAAATGGCATCACTAGAAACTCATAATGTCCGTAGTGGCAACGGAAAATGGTCTTTGGAACATCCTGTTCCCTGACCCGAATTTGATGGTACCCTGAGCGGAGATCAATTTTGGAAAAGTACTTTGCCCCATGTAGTTCATCCATTAACTCATCAATCCTAGGGATGGGATACTTGTTCTTTATGGTCTTCTTATTGAGTGCCCTGTAATCAATGCACATGCGTAAGGTTCCATCCTTTTTCTTAACTAGCACTACTGAAGATGCAAAGGGACTGGAGCTAGGTTTGATGTATCCCAGCTTGAGTAGTTCTTTGATTGTACTCTCAATCTCATCTTTATACCTCTTGGGATGTTTGTAAGGAGTGGTGATAACTGCTTGGGTCCCCTCTTCTAACTCAATAATGTGCTCAAATCCCCTATCTGGAGGTCGAGCTGCTGGAAGGTCTCTGAATACTACCTTGTGCTTCTGTAGTAAGGCCTCTATATCTGCTGGATGTTGTGTGGCCTCATCTGGTGGTTTCCTAAAGGTAACCATACACTCTGCAACCCACTCAATATCTCCCTGCCGGAGTACTGCCTCCATCCTGTGTGATGTCACTGCTGTGGGAGGATAGGTATTCATCCCTCTCAATACCACCTTCTGTCCTTTTGCTCCTATAAACTCCATCTCAATGGTCTGGTAATTTGTGGAATACTTCCCTATGGAATAGAGCCACTGAACTCCTAGTACCACATTCATGTCAGGTACATCTACCACATAGAATGTCTCTCTCACTGTATAATTCCCAAGCGTTACCTTTAATTTAGGAATCCTCTAACTACACTCCATGGTGTGACCTGCTGTTGCTACCGAAAACCCATCAAAGCTCTCAGTCTGAATGTCTCTCTTTTTAACCCATGCAACATCAATGAAGTTGTGGGATGCCCCAACATCTATCAGTACTCCCACTCTGTGGCCCTGTACGGTACCTCTGATTCGAAGAGTGTGGAATCTAGGAACCCTTGTCATGGTATCAATGGTACCTCCTGAGGCTTGTCCCTCAGCAACTATCTCTGTTGTCTCTCCCTGCTCCTGCTCCTGGTAATCTTCATCCTCCTCATTGTCGGAATAAGCCTCTATGTAGTAGGCCTTTCCTTTTCCTGAACATCTGTGACCCGGTATCCATGGTTCCTGGCAAGTGAAACATAATTTTTTTCTTCTAAGGTCCTGTCGGGTATCATTGTCCATCCATTCTTTCTTGGGCCATGGTTTCCTTTCTTTATCTTTAATAGGAACATTGGTCCTGGGAGGAAACCTATTTTTGGGCACTGCATCCTGCAAGTCTCTAGTCCGTTTGATTGCATCTGCTAGGGTGGTGGGCCTATAAGACTTGATCCATCCTCGTAAGGGTTCAGTGAGAGCCTCAGTGAACAACATAATCAACCTGCTCTTTGATATATCTGTGACCATGACTGCTATCCACTGAAACTCAGAAATAAAAGCATCTGCACTCCCTGTTTGCTTGAGCTGTGCCAGCTCCCTAAAGTGTACCTCTGGATCCTTCCGATCAAACCGCTCAATGAGCCTCTGTGTAAAATCTGTGTATGAGGTGATGGTGTTGTGACCCAGTGTCACTAACCTGTGGTACCACCACTCATGTGCTTCTCCATCCAAATGCAAAGTAGCCAATTTAATGGCATCTGTCTCAATCATGGGGTTGAGCTGGAAGTATGTATCCAACTTCTACACCCAATTCCTGGCTGGGCCACCCCGGGTGCCCTCAAAGGTAGGGATAGTCAGTTTCCCTACGGTGCGCTGTAACTCATAGTTCTGGGTGAATGGCCTATTGTAAGCTTTGGGTGTGTTCTTACTTTTAAAGTGGCAGAAGTCAGTGAAGGTCATGGTTGAATGGAACTCCTCTCCTAAAGCCCTATATTCTCTCAGATAGGCACTCATGGGTTCTTCTGGTTCTGCTTGTGCTAGAGGCACTGTAGCTGGACTATCTAAGAATTGAGGCATGGTAGGTCGGAAAGGCTTGTATATATGGGGATGGCTCTGCATGTTGGTATGTAAGTGCTCACTACTACTATTGGTGGATACCCTATCACTGTTGGGAAATAAGGGACTGTGTGGGGTGGGCCCATTCTTCTCAGTCATTTGCTTGAAGGTGCTCATCATTTCTTTTTGCCCAGTGGTGAGTTCTTTTATGGCTGATATGAGACTATTGAAAGCTATTTCATCATCATTGGCCATTGTTTCTTTGCCTTTTTCAAACTGATACTCTCTGTTCTCCAAATCTATGTCCTCTAACTCCTCTTCTCTGTCTCTATACCTCTGTCTCCTGTGAGTAATGTTGTATGGGTCTCCTGGATTCATTTATAATTTTTGCATGCCCATAGCTGGCAAGGAAAATAGCTTTGATACCACTGTAATATCCCAAACTGATATTTTTCTGTTTGTGTATACTGTAGATGACTAATAGACTTACTCCTTCATCAAATAGGAAAGCAAACCCCGAACTTTGTATGCATGCAGTTGCATGCAAATATGTGCCCTAGAAAAATACTGAGATGCTATAAAATAGGAGAAATCAATGCATGTACATACCAGTATATAGATCAGCTGATGGTGAAGAGACTGGTCCCGACATGCAAGGATTCTGCTGGAGGAATAAGGAGATACACCAAATCATCCTCCACAGGTGAATGAGCCCTCCTCTCAAACTATATAAGCTCCAGAATAATAAATAAGCTGCTGCTGGAAGCCCGAATGATGTGCACTAGGGTTATAATATCTCTCTGATGATGATGGAAGCAGCATGTGGAAGTCTTGAACCTTGTAGGTAGGAAAACGAATTGCTTTGTCTCTAATCACGGTGACACGGTGTGAGGGTGAAACCCTCTGGCTGAATGAATAATCAACCTCCCGGAATAACTGCTAAATGTAACTTGATGATGAACTAGTGCTGAACCTGGATGATCCAGCCTGATGATGAACTAGGGCAGATAGATTTCGCTGCCGAAATACACCAGTTCGCTGAACATGCGCTCAACCCCAACTTAGCTTGCCAAGCTCTCCAATTCGACTCCACAAATCAATTATCACATGAGTGACTTCTCCATTCACTTTATCTTTCTTTTATAACTCTCAACTGCGAAAACCCTAACTTTTGACCTAATTAGGTCACTTTATCTTCTAATTTGCAGTTGACTTGCATGCATGCGCATGGAGACTTAATCGGGTGCATGTATCATTAAATAATGCTCGGATGTCATGCATGCAGGTGGCCTTTGGCTCTAGTGGCCCTCTTCGACCCAATGGTGATATAATATTGATGCCCTAGATCTTCTATAAATGGCATCAGTCTTCGGCTAATTCCTTGACTGTCAGTACCTGCTCGAACCTATAGGAATCACATAGGTTAGCGGGTTGGTCCTCAATGCCTAAGCAAAAGAGGACATTACACTTGTGTTGTCACCAGACTTGTAGCTGTGCCTTTGAGGTCGGTCCAAGATGGATGGTAGAGGGACGGGAAACCAAAGAGGTGGAACTAAGATAGTCTTGACTCCCAAATGGATTGTTGTCACGCCAATCGAGGTAATCTTCGCTTGATGTTGTCTTAGCCCAAGACAACAATGGGGGAGACCCATATCTACTCCCGATAGGAGAGATCAGACCAAAACACCATATCAAATCAAGTACGTAAAGTGTAAGGTGAAGTAAACCCTAGATCTATGGATGAAGTCACAAGGTGAGTTATGGGTTGGATCAAAAGGTATGAAATTGATCCAAGGTCGAAATACAAGTGACTTATGAGTTCTACTACTAGATCCAGAATCAAGGTACCGGCAAATGATGACAATATCCATTGCCTTGGGAAACGTGATAAATGCAGGGAGGTTAAGAACAGGATTGGGGCTATCTAGTACCAAAGGATATACTTGACGAAAGGTATGACAGTATCAAAGTACCCAAGCCTCAGGGATAAGATCGAAACACAAGAGAAATTGGCCAAGTGAGGGGTTGCACTAGGGTTGAGAGATCCGTTCCTTGGGATTTGGGCCCAATGGAGTCACCTAAGCAAAATGTCTAGGAGGACACACTTAGGGTTTGACCCGATCTACAAAACCCAGAAATGGTTTGCCAAAAGATCAAGCGGTTTGATCTATAAAAATTTTTGATTTTTTATATTAGGGTTTTGACAGTAAAACAAAGGTGCCAATAGATTGAGATCAAGAAAAGAAGAACTAACCTATGGATCTTACCTGGATAACCTTGTAGATGCCTTGATGATGATGATCTATGTCGTCCCAATCAATTTGAGAAAAATTGGATGAAGCCTCTATGCCATTCGTTTCGCCAAAGGAAGCCAATGCACCCTCCCTCTTGCACAACAAACGTCAACCATATCAGATTTGATGCATTAAGAGAAATGGACAAATGCTACAGAAAAATAACAAGATGAAACCATAGATCACAATGATACTAATGATAACCCCCTGATACAAGCGATGCCAAACAAGCGAGTTGAGGAAGCCCTGCAAAAACGCCCAAGTGAAGTCGCCCTTCTGTAGACAAAACAAAGATTCCATGAAAAATATAGATCTCACCACAAATACCCAAATGCTAGGAAGCAATAGACTTTCCAATCACCATCGAAGAACACCAGATGCAAAGGAGACCCAAGAATTTCCACAAAATAGTTTTTCTACTATCAAGATTCAAGAGTCGAAGACCCCTTTACAATGAGAAGCTCTCTCCTTTAAATAGGAATGAGAGATACCAAAATCCTAACCACCTTTCAAATGGATGGCTAAGATTAAAAGATCAAAATGTTCTAATCAACAGTTGAGATGAACTCAACAGAAAGTACATGGATCATTACAATAATATAATATATCAATGGACCAAATCGCCCTAGGAGAGGGGATCCCACTAAATAAAAATGAATAAAGCTCATGGTGGGTCCAGGGGGTATTAACTAACACCCCTAGTGTGTTCCCAACTTCCCATGGCACAATATAAATAAAATATAATTTTAAATGCAAAATAGTGCCTCTTTGAGGTACTTGTGAGCCTCCAAAAGCTCCAGAAAATCATAAAATATGCTGAAGAGATGGATGTGGGTCCATCCAAATGCTGAAACTACTGGAGAAGGAGTGGAAGACATCACACTCATCATCAAAATTCATCCCATGCCATTTCCTTGCCTCAGTAGCCCAAATCAAATTCCTCAGTAGCCATTTTTATCATTTTTAATATGCCTCGGGAAACGTTAACCGACCAAAACTGCCTCTTGGAGTGCCTGCGTTGTCCAACTGAGCCCACCAGGCTCTCTGAGAGGGGGGTATAATGGTAAAAACAAGTGGTTGGACCACCCCTCATCATACAACGCCCTAGGTGAACCCATCAAATCATCTTTTTGCTCTGACAGGCCACTTAGCATGGCAAAACTGCACCAGAATGGTATACCGAGACAAATCATTAGTGTAACTACCCGAAATTGAAAATAAACTATCTCATTGGTCTCAGGGAGCCCAAATCCATCTAAGGTGCATACAAAGACACCTTACAGATCTCTGCATGATCAGGTACAATATCCAATATGTCCAGACAGATAAAATAATAATAATCTGTAAACGATTAAATAATCAATAATATGACGAAGGCTAACATCAACCTGCTGCAAGTGTTTAGAGGTTAGGACATGCTCTATAAATCATTCAAGTAACAAATATAACGAGTAGTAATCATTTCACTAGCGATGTATCAACCAAATATATAGAGTTTTGTTAATTATTAATTCAGACTCAAACCAGACTTTCAAGCCCATACTCACTTCATAGTTGTAATCAATTTGCTAGTGAAGGGTGAAGGCTAAAATTCAAAAGGCTAGGCTAAAGGATGACTACTGACTCGACACTATGACACTTTGGATATGGAAAGGGGATCCTCACTTTAGCATATACCAGACAAGCAATAACACAGGGGATGGTAGTGTCTCACAAATGGGTAAGTTACGTTCAGAGGTGCTTATTCACCTTGACAAATGCTTACAATCCAAATCAAATACAAGTGAGGCCAACAATCTTTAGATATAAGTTTTAAGAACCATTGCTTTTTGGGCCTTCGAGTTTCCATAGCCTTGATCCAATCATTTGTTACATGGATTTTTATTTATTAAGGCTTCATGCTCCATGCGTGTTTAAAAACACTTGTTACATGGGTTTTACATTTGATATTTCACATTTAAACTTCAAGGCCAATTTCATTAGGCTTGCCTTGCATTCACGTATGTTCAAAAACACTTCTTTTCATGAATGGGCTTTTCACAAGATATTCATTTCATTTCCATATACATTGTATTGATGGCAGCGCTATTTGTTTCAAGTTTAGCCAACACAACCTAGGCAACTCAGAGCCGAGACACAAATAAACAGGGAAGCTTATCCAACAAAGAGGCTATAGTGGGGAAAGGTCCTCCATGCCACAAGTCAAGTAGTAGGTCGGGTTATAAACATAAATGGAAGGTAATGGATGGGTGGAGATATTGAACAATGAGACCAACACTAGCAAGTCTAAGTAGGGACATACATATATAACATCAATACAACCGGGTCCACATATTTATATGATCGCCAGATCAAGACACTAAATGCTAAGACATGTCACAAGAATGAGTATAAAAGCAATAATAACCACAACACAAGATAATATCTCCCGAGTCATATACATGTAAATAACCAATCTGAACCAGCATCTGTCCACTGAGAAACTACTGCTGCAACTTTGGGCAATACCGACTGCTCTGTAAATGGCTAAATGGCTACATTGGTCCTCAAATCTGAGAGTCCTCAGACTCAGTCATGGCATGGGAAAGTACTATAGTCCATCATAGATGCACATCTCAGCATCTCATATGTAAGGGAACTTGCTGAAAAAGTGTACTGGAATCTGATAATAGAATATGGTAGCCCAACTACTATATATGTGATAACAACTTGGTGCAGCTGTGGACACAACACCCATTGTCACCTCAATGTTCATGTGTTGTTTCGGGTTGGTTCTTGCCAATATCAAGCCTATGCCATATGAATGAACAATGCAATAGGGCCTTGGTCAACAGGTAGTTGAACTTGTTATGTAAAGAAGAAAACTCAGTGGAGGGATTCAGAGCAGACCGATGCCTACCAAGGGGTTACGGTGTTGAATTCAAGCAAGCACATGTGTCTGAATGATAATTGAGAATAGTAGTGAGCATCTGCGAAGGAAGAGTCTCACCAAACAAACAGAGTGACTAAATCCTTATGATTGGTGTTGATGAACAACCCTATCCCGGTCGTTACAATGCAACTAAAGCAAAGAGTGACTAAATCCTTATGATTGGTGTTGATGAACAACCCTATCCCGGTCGTTACAATGCAACTAAGGAGCAAATTTATCCACTCTACAGATCTTTGGAGCTAAGAATACTTGCTCATATCTGTAACTGCTTGGGAAAATCAGGGGTGAAGGTCCTCTAGATCTGATAAGTTGTCTTAAGCAACATTAAACAAGAAAGTTGAAAAACATTCTACAAGATTTACTCACATAGGAAACAAAGGAAACACGTGGATCAATTACTCAAGCTTTATTCAACCTTCAAACTGGCAGGAATTACAACAAAAAGGTTCCAATCTCTCAAAATTCGACCTCAATACAATGAAAATTTCTCCTTCTAATAGGCTTAGGCCTCATTGGAATCTGTGCCCTAAATCTGATTGCATGTGCATGCTACCAAGCAGAAATTCACACTGCTGTTCCAAGTCTAGTTGATAACTCTGTCCAATTTTCCTGCTGTGGATTTAGAAATGGATATTGATCATTAATAAATACACTTTTGGGTGTGACCTTATCTTTTCCCAGGCTAGAAATCAACTGACAGAGAATGCATGATTGCATTATAATGACTCAATTAAGAAACTGAGGAAACCTATGCTTTCTTCCTTCCCTGCACAACCCTAGGGGCTCAACCGTCCCTCGACAGTTTTAATGAAAAGAAGAGGACAGAGGTAGATATAGCAGTGAGGACGTTTTAGTACCATGACAATCTCTCATATAGCTCTCCTTTTTCCAAAACATGATTGATGCTATTACATGAGCTAGCCTTGGATATAGAGACCCCTCTTATGGTGCACTTAGGGGGAAATAACTAACTGAGGAGTTATATTGTGTCAAATGGGTGGACATATTAGAGGAATAGAACAATCCTCAATGTTCTTGTGGCATAAGCTAAAGGAACCATGTTCTTGAAATCGATTTATGCATCCTTACATGTAAAGGATGCAAATTGGATATATTCATAGTGGGCAGAGGTTGTAAAAGAACTTGGGGTCAAACATGTTGTCCAAGTAATTATGAAGAATGCTGCAAATTATGTGCTCTCTTATAGTGAACTTAGGGGCAAGATCTAGCTAAGGAGTTACAATGTGTCAAGGAACAATTGGAAGGCCTTAACAGCTCATTTGAGAGTATTTGTTATACCAGTCTGTCGGACGGTTGGACATATTAGAGTAATAGAACAATCCTTAGTTTTCTTGTGGTATGCTTTAAAGGAACCACACTCCTACCATTGATGCATTCTCACATGTAAAGAATGCAAATCTGATGTATTCACAATTGGTGGAGGTTGTGGAAGAAGTTGGGGTCACAAATGTTGTCAAAGTAATTACGACAAGATTGCAAATTATTTGCTAGATGGAAAAATGTTATGTGATAAATATGCTATTAGTTTTTGGATCTCGTGTCTGCCCATTACATAAATAATACTTTGGAGGACATGAGGAAGTTGGAATGGGTGCATGATATTGTTCATGGATGTAAAAAATTAACGAAGGACATTTATAACCATGCTTAGGTATTGAGCCTTATGAGGGTGAACATAGAGGGTGAACTCACTTTCTTGGCTATCACACGCTATGCAACAACTTTTTTCTCCAAAGCCATTTGTTCTAGTACCAATTATTGAGATGAATGTTTTGTAATGAGAAATGGCTATATTGGGAAAACCACGTAAAATTTAATGCAATGGCCACTAAAGTGCCTCAGTTTAGAGATGATTTATGGGAGTTTGTCATTGAGGACTAATCCTCTTGTGAAAGTGCTAAGAATCATAGATGAAGAAAAAACAACTAACGTGATACGCTTATCACGACATGGGTAAGCAAAAAGAGGTGATCACGACTTTGTCTAAGGGGAAAACCACAAGGCAATGGTAGATTCAATCTTTTATTCTTACTTGGTAAAAAAGTTTACAATGCTTTCTTTTGTTGTGAGACAATGTTAGGGGTCACTTCCTTTTTTATACAATACATATGAGGGTTCTAGAAGGAATTGAAATACACTAGAAAGATCTAGAAATTTTTTCCTCAAGAGCTCTACTCCCAAATACCTAGAACATGGGGGCCTTGTCCCCACCCCCTCCGATAAGGGGCCTTGTGGCCTCCCTTGTGACCCCCCACAATCTCGGCACATACAAATTGCACGACGAGATAGTCGTGACTCGTGTACCTCTATAGAGGAAAAATGTGCAAGAGATCTAGATATTGACTTCACCTCCTAATAGTCTCCCACTTGAAGTGGATATACAAGAAGTTCCTTGCTTGTGTTTTTCACTCGCGCGCCATTGCCCAATGCTGCCGTCATCACATTTTTAGCAATCCTAGAGAAGCTTTGCACCTTTCAAACTTCTTTGTTTTGATCGACTTTGTAAGCATAGATGCAATATTCTCATTAGAATCAATTTTCTCGAATATGATCCTTCTTTCTTCCATCACCACCCTTATGAAATGGTAATTTATATCAATATGCTTGCGATCATGAAATGCTAGATTCTTCACTAAGTAAATAGCACTTCAACTATCACAATGCAAAGTGATCTTCCCTTGCATTATCTCGAATTCATCCACCAGTCACTCTAGCCATATTGCCTCTTTACTGGCTTCAATTGCTGCCACATATTTTGCTTTAGTGGTTGATAAGGCCACCACTAGTTGCAACTTAGATGTTCAACTTATAACTCCAGTAGCAAGAGTGAAAGTATATCCTGCAATAAATTTTTGTCTATCTCTTTTTCCACCAAAATTAGAATCTACAAAATCTTTAATTTGTAAATTTGTTGGGTTATTACAAATAGCAGGGTCTGAAGTGCCCCTTAAATATCTGCGTACCCACTTCACAATATTCCAATGCTCTGTTATCACCAACCTTGTAGTTGCTTGTGTGAGGTGGATTTAGGATGGATGGTAGAGGGGCAAGCAACTAAGGAGGTGGAACCAAGATTGCCTAGACTCCCAAATGGATGGTTGTCACGCCAATCAAGGTAGTCTTTGCTTTATGTTGTCCAAGTCCAAGACAACAACGGGGGAGACCCAAATCTACTCTCGACAGGAGAGATCAGACCTAGACACCAGATCAAATCAGGCTTGAGGTACGTAAGGTGTAAGGTAACTGGAAACTCTAGATCTATGGATGATAATACTAAGTGGACTTGGGCTTTGGATGAGGGTTTCAGTCTTATGAGGGTTGATCCAAAGTGACCTATAGGGGTAATACTAGATCTAGGGTTTATGTACTAGCAACTGATGAATATAACCGCTGTCTTGGGAAACGTAACTGAGACAGGGTGATTAAGGACAAAGTTGGGACTGTCTAATACCAAGGAGATAGACTCGGTGAAAGATATGAAGAGGTTAGGTTACCTGACTTATCAAATAACGGTCAACTTTCGGGGGAAAGAGGTCAAGATGGGGCTAGCGCTATGCTTGGAGATCAGTGCCTATTCAGCCTTGGGTAATGGAGTCAGTATTTGCACAGCGTTAGAGTGAACCCACCTAGGATATGAGTTGATCTATGGACCCAGAAAGAGGATTTGGCCTGGAAGATTCAGGTCATAGGAAATCAGCAGCAGGAGGGCTAGAGCTAGGGTTTGGAGAGGTAGATCTACAGATCTAGAGCCACCAGGGGACGATCAGCTCAGCGTTGGAGTGGAAATGAGATCAGGATGACCTGATCTACAAACCCAAGTCAGAAAATTTCAGGAAAAATCAGATCTGGAAAAGTCAAAATCTGATGAGGGAGGCTAAGAGGCTGAAAGTCAGTTTTTCAGATCTAGGGCTACCTGGCAAGAACTAGCTCAGCGTTGGGGGTGTTCTGGAATGAGGAAGACCTGATCTACAAACCCATGTAATTCTTTTCCGGAAAAAAGTCAACTCTGGAAAAAAGTCAAATTTTCAGTGGGGCACTGGGGTTTGAGCAGTCCAAAAATCAGATCTAGGGAAAACCAGTCACAATTAGGGAAACGTTGAGGATGATTCAGTGAGGGGGAGGACCGATCTACAAAACCTAGAAATGGTTTGTTCAAAGATCAAGCAGTTCCCCGATTAAGTATTTTTTGGATTTTTATTATTTAGGAGTTTTTCAGAAAAATTGAAGAAAAGCAAGTACAATGGATTGAGATCTAGAAGAGAAAAGACTTGCCTGTTAGATCTTACATGGAAATGCTTGTAGATGCCTTGATGATGATGTTCCCCGCCATCCCGATCAATTCCGGAAGATATGAGTGAGTTCTAGGACCAACGTTGTGCTCCAAGTGACCAATGCGCCCCCTATCCTGAACAAGCAAACTTTAACAGTATCAGATTTGCTGTACCATGAAAGAAAAGGCTAGATCTACAGAAAGTAGTAAGATGTAATCATAGATCACAATGAAGCTAATGAAAAACTGTAATGTCCTCTTCCAATTAGGCGTTGAGGCCTAAAACCGCTAACCAATGTGATTCCTGTGGGTTCGAGCGGTTACTGACAGTTAGGGAATCAGCTAAGGACTGATGCCATCCATAGAAGATCTAGGGCATCATCATTAGGTCAAGAAGGGCCACCGGGGCCAAAGGCCACCTTCGTGCATGCCCATCCAAGCATTATTTAATGATGCATGCACTCATTAAGTCTCCATCTGCATGCATGCAAGTCAACTGCAAATTAGAAGATAAAGTGACCTAATTAGGTCAAAGATTAGGGTTTTCGCAGCTGAAAGTTATAAAAGGAGGATAAAGCGAAAGGAGACTTCACTTTTTGATTATTATTATTTTGGGAGCTCTTGGATAGCAGCACAGCGTTGTTGATTTTTGTACCTAGGCAGATGTTCCCTAGGTGACTTTAATTTTTGCCTAAAGTCACTTTAAGAGGGAAAAAGGTGACCCTCACATTAAAAGTCA
>LPNX010117133.1:0-73220 GCA_001517045.1 Pseudotsuga menziesii
AGATATAAAGTGGTCCAAAGGGGTTAATGAGTCTGCAGCAGGACAAGGGAAGGCCATACAATGTGTGATTCACCTAGTGTGGTGAAATCCGCTATAACACTTGCACTTAAAAAACAAGAATTTTCATGGATAAATTTATGGATGGATGAATTTGAGAGCGCACTTGGTGTGAAAGTAGGTGTTGGAATCGGTTGTTATTGGTCTCACTAAAAGGTAATAGAGTAAGCTATCACCTGACGGTGACGGCATCATATGGACCCCGGTGCAAATGGTTGGGTAGATAGCTTACTCCCTCATAACAGACCTAAACCTACATGAATCAGCTCGGCACAACAGAGCGGAATAGCATAGCCTAGGCTTTGTGTGTAGATTCGTAAGTCCTCTTCCTCCTCATAGGACTCGTAGGACCTAGAATAAATATGGGAAGACAAAGTTTGGAGAACCCTAGCAGGCTGGCCGTGAGTGGGATGAAAAAGTGGAAAGTTGGGAACACAGACTCTGGAAAACCCTGGAAAGATGGTGCTGGGAATGCTAAGAGAGTGAGAACCTTGCAAGAAAGTTGCTGTGAGAATGCTAAGAAGAGTGAGAACCCTGCAATTTCTTGTAGTAAAGAGCAAGAGGTAACACGCTGGTTGACAAACCCTCAACAATGATTTTCTCACCGGACAACTTGCAAGGTTGGTAAATTATGGAAATTCACCTATTTTATGCCTGATTATATAACTAATTATCCCATTGGAATGAAATTGGTTAGAGCTTTACATAGAATATACTCCCATCCTAAAGCCCATACAAGTGATCCAATTGCCCCTAAACCTTATATTTGCCTTTACAGAAGTTGCACCATCTGAACCAACCCCATAATTGAAATCCCTCTTTCTGTGAATAGGGTCAAACATATGTCAATAAACTTTGCATCAAGACCATGCCTACTTTTCCAAACTTGAAATAACACTGTGAACACCACCATCTCTATCGCTCGCCCGCTCCACCATATTCAAATCCCCACCAATGGTCCATTTCATAGTTGGGAGTGAAGAAGCCATCCATTCCCAAACAATAAACCTATCAGCAGCAGGGTTGGTGGCATAAATAGAGAAAAACCCAAATATGTTTAGTATAGTTAGTATTATTCCATTATATTCAATTATATATTATATATATTAGATTATTATCTATTAGTATAGTATATTGTTTTTTTAGTATTATTTATTAAATATGTAATAAGGAGTTATAAGTGTTTCTTTTCTTTCTAGTATGTATAGTTAGTATTTTATTATAGTATATATTGTATAGTATAGTCTTATTTTACCATTATTTAGTATAGATTTCTAAATAATGCTTGGTGTTTTATGACTGAATATATAACAGAAGAAGCTGTTTGAATGACTATATCATCATGGATTCTTATAGTGTTTTCATGTGCTACATTACATAGGGAATAGTCTCCATGCATAATGAATCTCATCCATCGCGTAATCAATAACTAATCTGCGTTCTATCCATAGCCCCAATAAATATTTCACACATTGACTAATCTTTTCATTTATACAAATACTATATACTGAGGCTATTGCGATGAACCTATCTTTTCGTTGTCTACAGCTTCTTTGCTTCCGAATCAAAATCATGACCAACATGCATCTATGCAAAGGAAATACAATGGTAAAATATATAGGAACATCGATACAATAAGGGGAGGACTCCATAACGATAGAAAGCTCCCAGCATGGTTTTACAAGCCTCACTAGCAAGGGCAAGGGTTGAATCTCACCACTCGCTGATGAATATGGGGAAAGGGTTTATTGCTTATAAAGTAAAGGAGGTTATCCATCAGCATCACACTCAGCGAAAGAAGGATTATAAGAATCACCAGTCGAATCAAACCGGCATTATATAATGAAGTATCGGTTGAAATGGAATTCTTGGAACAAGCAGTTCCCGGAGCATAACAAAAAGAATTCCCAACAGTTTCAGGATAATTACCTGAATCAGTTGACCGGGCAGTCGTTCGAAGCAGTCAAGGTTTGTAGGGTAGGTATGCCCCATGGTTCCTTTACGGGTACACCCTAAGGTAATATGCCATTTCGATCCTAAGGGTGCTTTAGCTAGGAATGATGCCTGTGAAATTGCTTATGTAAATTATTCTGGAACTGAGGAAGTATAAATAAGCTATGAAACTAAGGAATGTAAAAACCCTGCAATCCTTATCCCCGATATGATAAACATGAAGCATATCCTTCTTAGCATCTACAGAAGGTTCCTCCAAATCCTCCAGTAGAACGCCTCGTTTCCGAATAACCAAACTCACTGGATAGTGTGTTTCAGAGCAGGTATAGAAGTCGTTTGTGTGCGAATGTTCATGCCTGTGTTTGCTTGTTGTCATTTTACCTTTGGAGATAATTGACCACTTCACGGTGTTATTGTTGCTCATTGCAGTTCTCAAAGGATGCGGGGATAACATGTTTGTTTTTTCTGTTCCTATTGTTCTTGAGGATGCAAGGAAAGTGTTTGACAATATTCCTGAATGGAATGTGGTTTTGCGGAGCAATATGAATGTAGGGTATGCTATGAACAATGTTATTTTGGAGCCCAACAGCTCGGGATGCGGGTTAGATAAGGACTAACAACTATTATATACAGAAAAGGCTTGTGTCTGTCTAACAGGTCTAGATAGAAGCATACTATTGGTGAAATTATAATTTATATGAGTGTAGATGTGGAACACATTGGAATGTTTTCCTGGTACATGCATGATATCTGGATTCTCCCTCCACAGGTACTCCTGCCTTTAGTAATTCTATATAAGAATATTGACATGGCATCTATTGTAGGGCTGGTAGCCATAGTTGGAATCATGGTTGGCAATACCCCTTTCTCTAAACTACAAGATAAATATCAGGGTAATATAATGGAGGCAAAGGATAGACGTATGAAGGCTACCTCAAATATCTTAAAGAGCATGATGATACTGAAACTGCAAGCTTGGGAAACCTTATATCTACATAGGCTCCAAGAGCTGAGAAGGGTTGAACAAGGCTATCTACGAACATATCTGTATACCTCCTCTGCAGTCACTTTTCTCTTCTGGGAGGCACCAACCTTCGTGTCTGCTATTACATTTGGTACTTGCTTGCTAATAGGGGTTCCATTGATAGCAGGTAAAGTGATTTCTGCCTTAACAACTTTCCAAATCCTTCAGGTGCCTATATATAATCTGCCTGAATTGGTTTCTATGATTTCTCAATGCAACGTGTCGTTAAACTGAATACCCACTTTTGTACAGGAAGAAGAGCTGCAATGCAATGCAGTAGAGAATCTACCTAGGGATTCAACCGACCTAATAGTTGAGATCAAACATGGAGAATTTTCATGGGATCCAACCTCCAATGATCTGACGTTAAGGAGAATAAATTTGCAGCTAAGAAAAGGCATGAAAGTTGCAGTCTGTGGATCAGTTGGTTCTGGAAAGTCAAGCTTGTTGTCCAATATTCTGGGAGAAATACCCAAGCTATCAGGGATTGTGAAGGTCAATGGTACCATAGCTTATGTTCCAGAGTTTCCATGGATTCAAAGCGGGGAAATTGAAGAGAAAATCTTATTTGGGAACAAGATGAATAGAAACAAGTACAAAAATGTACTTGAAGTATGTGCTCTAAAGAAAGACATAGAATTTTTTTCTCATGGGGATCAGAAAGAGATTGGAGAAAGAGGGATCAATTTGAGTAGCAGAAAAAAGCAAATAATACAACTTGCTTGTACAATCTACTAGGATGCATATTTCTATATTCTCGATGACCCTTTTAGTGTTATTGATGCTCATACAGGAGCTCATTTCTTTAAAGTACTGCTCTCCATCTCCAATTAGAAGGATTGAATGCATTTGTAGAGTACATTGTCAAAGTACACTTTTATTTGAATGTATAGTCCAATGCCTCGCCATCAGCGCACAGTAGGTTACTCTACCAAACCCAGCTAGATCTTATCGCTTCAAGACCAAGGGCAATTGGGATATATACCTTGGTTTGCTCTAAACAACCTACCAGAGGAGATCCATTACACTAGAGTCTTCATGTCTTCGTACGCGAACAACGTATAGCCCGTCATCAGTAATCATGTCAGCTACCCATTTCAATTGCAGGAGAAATAAACTAAGTTGGTATGGAATAATAAGTAGAACCAGCAGCAGATTTAGTTTACCAAATAATCTAACATGAGTTCCTTCTTGGAGTCCTGGGATCAAAGATAGTGGTATATGTGACACATTAAGCAGAATTTTTATCTGCATCTGACCTTATACTGGTGAGCCCACTTTCTACACTTGCAAATTTGTAACCTTTATGTACAGAACAGTTTACTCTTTGAATAGGAAATTGCTAGTGTCAAGTCATGAAAAAGTGTTAGGGATATTTTGGGAAACTTTGCAGGTTATGCAAGATGGAGACATAGTTCAAGTTGGGAGGAATGAAGATATACTGGGTGGTGCGTATTTATTAAATCTAGTTGGTGCACACCAGCAGAATTTGAATGCAATTGATGCAGCACAAATTTCAGATAGGGGGATAGTGCCACAAATAGGAAATAGCAGAAGTAGATTCTGCAATACCATGGACTCTGAATCTAATAAACCATATCAAATGAGGATGCAGAGAACCGAGCGATGTGAATCAATGAATTTAGATTTGAACAGATTGTAAAGGAAGAAGAAAGAGAAACTGGGAAGGTCAAAATGCAAGTCTACTCTTCTTTTATAATTGCAGCATATAAAGGTGCCTTGGTTCCTATCATCTTGGCAGCACACATACTATTCCAGGTGCTGCAAATCAGTAGCAATTACTGGATGGCTTGGACTTCCCCTCCAACCCAATACCAGAAGTCGACAGTCAGCAGTAGAGTTCTCATTCTTGTGTACATATTACTTGCAATAGGGAGTTCCATATGTGTATTGATAAGAGGTCTTTGCTTCTAGCACCTGTAGCAATTGAGATTGCACAAAGACTTTTCACAACCATGCTTACATGCATCTTCCATGCACCAATGTCCTTCGATTCAACCCCAACTGGACGCATCTTGAATCGGGTCAGTACATGTTTGTATTCAACAAGCTTGAAATTGTTTGATAAGCAAAAGCAAACTTAGGAAAAAATAGTTTGTTTGTGATGCTTTTGTATTGCCCATTTAAACAACAATTGTGAATGCAAACTATAAACATCAGCATCTATATAGAATTGCTATAGATTAGAGGTTTTAATATTTTTAGATTGATTCCACTTCAAGTCAATAATGGAGACTGGTAGTCTAATTGATGTGAAGAAATAGCATGTAAAACTGATATTTCCTGCCGAGTGAAATCGCCCTTCTCTCTCCATAGGCATTAACAGATCAGAGTACTATAGACACGGACATTCCTTACAGATTGGGAGGGTTATCATTTGCAGTAATTCAACTATTAGGAATCGTAACAATCATGTCTCAGATTGCTTGGCAGGTCTTCGTTGTTTTTATACCGGTCACTGCAATTTACCTCTGGTATCAAGTAAGTAACTTTGCTCCATGAAGCGAGTTTCTTGATTGGAACTTCTTACTATGGTTGCTCCTGTGAGAGACTCAGCAAAATGGTGTATGATGGGAGCCTTTCTAATTCCCACCAATCTAGCCATCTCCCTAGCAGATGAAATGTAGTAACACTGCCAAGCAGTACCTCATTAAAAATACCATGTAGTCATATGGATTGGCTTTGTCTTCGCTTGAATTTTCTATCCAATCTTGTATTTTGCACTTCTTTAACATTCCTAGTGAGCTTTCCAAATGGCACAATTGATCCAAGTAAGGACTATTCCTGGAAAGCTTAATCCACACCTAGTTGTTGCATATGCCAACGAGGGTATGGTAGTGTTCTCAGAAAGTTTCTCCTCCTTCATTGTGTGCAGGTCTTGTTGGCTTGGCAGTAACATATGGATTGAATTTGAATATAGTATAGGATTGGGTCATATGAAACCTATGCAACGTGGAAAACAAAATGATTTCTGTGGAGAGGATAATGCAGTATTCTAATATACCAAGTGGAGCACCATTGTTGATTGATTCTTCAAGGCTAAGTCACAATTGGCCATCAACAGGCACAATAGTGCTTAAGAACCTTGAGGTGGGTGCAACAAAACCAAACTGGATGATTTATTTGAAACCTTATGCTATTGAGAATTTAACTTTATCATGGGAATGTAAGAGGAAAAGAAAGAAAGAATGACGGGAAAGAAAGAAATAATTAAGAGAGCCATTGTTTGTTCCATGGTTGGCCCATGAAGGTAGTTATTTTGGGTCATTGTTTGATCCTTGGTTGGGCATCAAGGCCTTTAAATCAAAGTGTAAACAACATTCTCTTATATCAGGTGGTCCGTCTTGTTAGTTTTTTGTCAATATGTACTTCACAGCAGAATAATTAATGTTGTATAGGATAGAACCTACATCATTAGATTTAAGATCCAATGGATGTATATCTCAGCGTATATAACATTTATTACACTGTTGAGGAGTTCATTTGTAAGTATTACTAAGTTTTTTTATTAAAATGCATAAAACATAATTATTTTTCTGGCGAGGGAGTTCATCAACTAGAGCTCTGTGTAACTTTTCCAGCTTGAAGAATGGTTAAATATCTAATGTTTGAGGAAACTGAGGGAAATGAAGTGCACATGATTTCTGCTCCCGCAAACAAGCATTACTCTTGGAAATGTTCTAATCCTTCTGGTTGGATTCTTCAAGGGGAAGCATGTTGTCTTCTTGAAGCAGCTCGAGTCTAGCCTTTTCCTTGTTACTGGTATGTTATTCCTTCGCCCCAACATCGTAACTAGTGTAATATATGTATGTTCAGTTATCAATAATATCATATGTATTTTAAGTTATCAAGAATATCGTTGTTGCTGAAGATATGAGGTTCTTATGATTTATAAGCCATTAACTATTTTAGGATGAATCATCCAATCATATACATATTTCAATGATATTTCAAATATTAAGCATATTTGTTGCTTAATTGACATTTTAGATATCAGGTCATATCAGTAACAATGCATTTTAATCCATTGCAAAGATCTAATCTTCTTTTTTGTTTTCCTTTTACTGGGTCAGTGGGATGAATCAATCCTCAACTGTAAACTATATATATGCAATAAAATGAGGTTCTCTATAGCCCCGATGGGTGGAGGGGTTCCATCAGTACTGCTTGTTTGCGGGAAAGACTGTATATGTGACCCTGTATTGAATATGGACTGCATTGGTTGTGCATTATACAGATACTAGAACACACCCATATAAACCTGGGTTTAATGCGCACCTATAGGTTGCATAGGTCGGGAATTTATATCTCGAGTTCACATGAATGGATGATGTCTCAGATATTAGAATTTAGATGGGTTTGTGTTAATTATAAAATGAAAGGAACAACAACATTCCATACAAAACGTTTTACATGTTGTGAGATACATACACAAGGGAACAAGCACTACTCCCAAGAATTCGAACTGGTACTTGTAAACGATGTGCAAGGGCCTTCATCAATCTCTAGTGGCATAGAGATTTGTACATCCAAGAAGGAATATGAAGTTTTCATTTGTTCTTTCATTTTAAGAAAATTTTCTAAACACCAACTATTCATGCACGAGGAAAGAGTTGTGGTAAAATTGTTAAGACATGAAAGCTAGATGTAAAGCTGATATGTTCTGCAACATGATCCTATAGCTTGAAGTCAGAAGAACCAAATGAGAACTAATAGGAAGCAAGTTTATAATGTTTCAATTGGGTGTTGCACAAATGGCTTTAGTATGTTCCCCGCTAAAAGACATATTTTTAGTATTGTATTTACAGACGGAAAAAACACACACATAAACAGGGATTTTTTTTCTGGGAATTTATTATTCATTTATTCTGGTTCTTGAAGTTTTCAAAAATAAATTTTAGTTTACTGTAGGAAGTATGTAGCACTTCTGGCACATGTTTATTTTGTGATAGGGATCAATGTATTCAAAATATCCTTTGGTATCTGGTTTGAAAAATAACTCTTTCATTTTGAATACATTCATTCGAATGTTCCTCAAAACGAGCTTTGTGATCTCATCCAGGACTATTTAGTAACTCAGCTCATAGTTTTTTATTTGTGTTTTGTCAAAATATTCGTAGAGAGTAACCTCTCTCTCAGTTTGGTCCTACTGCCTTCTATTGCTTATAAGGACACGCTCTATCAATCCCCATAGTATAGTGCTTAGGGTTTTCTGAAACTTAGTAATGGTTCTTGTTGTATTTTGTGTTGCATTGGTTCAGTGTTTATTCCGAATATATTCCAACATCGAAAGTCACAGAGTCAGAGGTCAAGAATATCTCACTTTATGAAGAATATGCAGTTATTTGTCATTTCAATGGTTTTTGGTCTCCTACATCAGACCTGTGCAAGTGGACTCATTCAAACTGGACAAAGTGGACTCTTCAGGTTACAACATGATTTATAATTTGTAAGCATCTCAATATTTGTATTCTATCCATCCTTTTATTACCTTCCTCAATTGGAACAAAATCAAATTCAAGTATTCCTCAGAGGTGTCATCAAGGAAATCAAAAGGGGCATATTAAGACATGTAGCCAGCACTGCAGAAAAATCCCCAATAGCAAATACAGTCTCATACCTTTCAAGTCTCTTTGCTTGGTGTCCATTTCCTGAACAAACTTCATTAGAGACAGACATTGAAACCGAACTTCTGAATATTGGTATGTAATTGCATTGTACTTTTTGCAGATACAGCAAGGGTGTGTATTTTTAATAAGAGCCATTTTTATATTTCTGATCACTTTTATATCTGGTGGATATTGCAGATGATATTGAAATTGGAGAATATTTTTCAACTTCAACTGCATTGTCATCTTCTCCCGCTAGTTGTACAGGATTTGTCTATACAGGGAAAGATAGCTCCAAAGGTATTGATGTCAGGATTTGTCTATACAGGGAAAGATAGCTCCAAAGGTATTGATGTTACAATATTGGTTCCTTGTGATCATTCATATTTGTGTAATAGATTTTTCAAGGTGATATTGGCCTCATAGTGTTTCACATATTTTTTGCAAAAGACAAGGAAAGTGATGGGCAAAAATTATTAGATGAAAAGACCGAGGAACTAAAGCCCGGAAAGAGAACCCCTGATGAAATTAAGGCTTCTTATGGCCATAAGAAAGATATGGTAAGGTCTTTTATGTTATACCAAAGACTCATTTTTATCAATGTTCCTTCGGTAGGTATCTTACTAACAAACGGTAAATTGGGGTGGCAGGGCTTGCAGTAAACAGGCTTCAAGAGCGAGGAGAGAAGCTACAGGTATATTTATAGATATGAGATTCTAAAATTCAATTCAATGATATTTCAAAGTGTTAAGTTATTGTTGTATTTATATTTCCATCCAGCATGTAGTAGAATCCAAAGCACTCATATTTGGTGGAAAAATTAGTTAAAACTTAAAATTGATTACAATATAGGAGAAAGATCAGGAATATAAACTTTATTGAATTGGAGGCAGTTGATACAATGACATCATCCCCTTTTATTTCATCAATTCGGTAGTTGTGCTGCCTAATACTCTTATCCACTTTACTAACTAATGACCTAATATCACTTAAATAACATGAATTTATTACATTTCAACTTAGTATTGGAGTGTTACAACCTCCCTTAGCACGACAATACTATTTTGAACTGTTGCATGCCGTTCCCCTCTCGACATAAAAAACTTGTAAAGACGATTACAATATTAATATAGGAAACAAATTTTCACTGGTGTCGGGTTTTGGATTATGAGAACGACAGCTTTCCAATGTCAGAAAATCCAATAAACAGGACATCATCAGGATTCTTGTTCTCAAGTGCGACCTCATCCAAAGCAGAAAAAATATCACAACCCCAAACCCAAAAGATGGAAACCATATGATGTGGACTCGGGCTCTCAAGAATGAGCTCCAGTTCTCTCAAGTCATTCTCTTTGGGTTTATTTCAAGTTTTTGTCAATATTTTGAATCAGGCCCTCAAGGGTCTAGGTTTGGCTTGTTAATTTTTAGTTTGCAGTCCAAAACAATGCCTCGACATGAATGTATTTTATTTTGTACATATTCAATAGAGAAGTATCTCAATTACCAAAACAAGACAGTAACATGTGCATAAGTAACATGTGTATGAGTCAGGTAGAAAACAAATAAATAACATAAAAGCATGATCTTACGAACCTCTTTCATGGCAAGCCAGGAACCAACCATGACAACCTGCTCAACTTGTCCCACAGTCTCAATATATTTAGTATCCTGTTCTTGCATTCCATTTGTTGTTTCAGGATCCTTTTTGTCAATTGATAAAGCCCGATTACCAGATTGGATATCATCAATAAAACTTTCAATCTTCTCTGGCATATCCAATGCATCTACAAAAACTACCCAAAGTGCCAATGATGTCACCCACACCACAAGTCCAAGAAGCCTCTCTAGGGAAGCCTGTACCTGAGAGGCACTTGCTCGAGTAGCCTCAGAAGTGCAATCCAATTTTTCAATTGTGAATTGTAGTGTAAGAAATATTCCATGAATAAAGATGTGCTCACATTCTTTCACCATATATTTCTCACCCTCTTCAATTCCCATGTTTAACCAGTCAATCTAGGACTGAATGTATTCTCCAATTGGAGTTCCAACATTATTTCTATGTAAGTAATTCTTTTCAGGCCTCTTAGCACTCTTGCTCAGTAAACGAGATTCAAACAATTCAGACTCGGAAACATGATCTTGGGCAATTTTCATAGTCCAGCCAAGCTCCTGAACATACTTTATGAAGATAAGATGCAAATCCAATGCTCCTGCATCACTCTCTCTCACACGTGGACTGCTAACAAGATTTTTTGAACACCCGATAACTTCATTAACAGTGCCCTTATTAGTGATTCCAGGTAGAGGAGTAGGAAACTATATAAGGATTTGAAATGCATTTTCTCTCAATTTGTCCCAACTATCTACAATAGTTCCAACGAATACCAGTGTGGAATCTACTAAAAGCATCCCTTGATCATATGGATGGTAGTAACTAGTACCTAAAGATGAAGACGATGCACATTGACTAGACTCTTGCTTTTCCAGTTGATGAATGGACCAAACATTAATCATCACCAATAACAGCTCCATAGCCATGCTCTTTCTTTCATAGGGAGTTGAAGGATACAAAGATGAAAAAATAAGGCGGCCCAACCACTTCATAAACCGGTCGAGCTCCCTTAACACTTCCAATATACTCTTATTGTATTTCTTATAATTTGCTGCAAGTGAATAACCTGTTTCTACACCATATATGCACACATTGCTACTACCATTAACACATAATTTGGATGCAATTTGTTTCATTTTCCTTTCAATTGCAGTACGTACCCGTGAAAAAAACTTTCTGAAGAGCATAGTCCACTTCATTCCAAAAGATGTAGAAGAGAAACACATGTTTAATGGAATTTCCATTCACATCAGACTCATCTCTAAGCTGGATACCAAGCTTGATGTCTTGGGATTTAAGAACAACAATTCTGCAACATCTATACGAAGCATATCATCAGTGTGAGTTAATGAAAATTTCAGCCACTCAACATGCACTTGAACCTTGGACCCTTTTACAAAGTCCACAGCCAAGCCATTTTCTTGCTGCCTAATCTCGTCACTATCATCTGAAAGCAATGAATAATTGCAGTACCACTCGATGTCTCCTTCTATAAAAGCAAGTGAATGAGCTACCTTCAACAAATAGATAGTCGCAACAACATTCTGATCAATTGTTAAATCTCCTGGAAGACCAAATTCTCCTTCTATTTGAACCCAACCGAATATGCCATTCATGCTTTCTGTTTTAGTGTCATGGTTGAAAATAAAAGCAAGCATGGTAAAAATTCCATCACCATCTATCACTGACCATGACAAATATTGAAGTCCAAGCTTAAATTAGGTGGGTAGTCCCTCCTATGAAAAAGACATCCCTTATGTGTTCAGTGAGTTAAAATACATAATTATTGCTATGTTATGATTGCATGATGGGATAAATATTACTTTAAGAGAATTCTCCAAAGTTAGTCCATTTTTCATGTGAAGGAAGGTGAGTGCTATTGATTGTTGCTCTTATTCAGAGTGATTTTGATATGATGAGTTTGTTTGTTTGTATATTGTTTCTTTTAACTATTAATAATATCAATGTACATTTTACACATTTATACATAAACAGTGGGTTGTGTAGCTTATGTCACAACCTAATAAAATTTAAAATGTTAATCCAAGTTACTTAAAGAGCATAAAAATAGTTATCAAAATTGGCAGATGGGAATTCACATTTAGTGATTTTCCATAAATGTCACTTAGCACCCAAAATATAGCAACCATAAAGCTTTTCCATTATGGCATGAGAGGAGGAAATCACACAAATCCATGAACATCAATTATGTTTTCATTCAAAGTGGACTCCTATCCATCATTAGCTAGCTTAGCATTCATGACAATGGTTGCCATCCATTGTTCTTGAGCAACTTCTCATTCTTCGAGAAAGCAAGGCAAGAACTTGTCATTTTGACATTTGTGGGTGAATACGGGCTATGAGAGGCTAATTATGGCATTTTTCATGCATTCTTGTACATCACAGTGAATGCTATGCCTTGACCTTTCTTTAGAGTGATGCAAGTACTTGGTGCAACACAAATGTTGCAAGAGAGTCCATAAGAGGCTCCTTGCTTATGCTACAAAGACTTTTACCATAATACTCAAACAATTAACATAGAGGCACCACATCCAACTCCAATTTTTGTTCTTATATAATAATCTTCATATAGATATTAACACAAATTAATGAACCATTTTCCCATTAAGAACTTTGTACATGTTGGCCCTGGTTAAACAAGATGTGTTCATTTTTTTTTGTATGAGGAATATGATTGCATATCCAATGAATTGCAACACTTTTTGAAAACTAGTGAACTAAAGCATTTTATCCTCTTAAAGGGTGACCTTCCATGAAATGGGTGTAGGGGGATATTGAATGGTTGGATGTCAATATTGAATAGTTGCATGACAATAAGATTGCGTAATTGTTTAGGATATTTTGTTTCCTAAGCACGGTAGATTTTTTTGCTTATTAGTGTGTTTGGAAAAATAAATTGGATTTTAAGCATGTTTGTCTTTGGATCTTATTGTCTTTTATTAGAATTACAAATGATGAAATCTATGTGTTAATATTTCTCCTCTTCCTGATTCTTAAAGGGTGCTAGCTCAATGGAAGAGCACCTGCTTTACAAGCAGGAGATTGGTGGTTCGAATCCTCCATGCCCTAATGATATTGCAATGTATTTCTAAAGGTAAAAAATGTAGTAGTACAAGATGGATCCAATATTAGATGCAATACTAAATGCAAAACATGATGTAAGAGGGGACATCACATCAAACAAAAAAGTGGACGCAAAATCCGACCTTATGTTAGATGCAAATGTGGACACAAAAATGGATGTCACACTAAACGCAAAATTGGATGCAAAAAGAGACTCAACACTAGACACAATAAATGACTCAAAACTAGATGTAATAATAGGTCCAACACTAGGCGCAACAATAGATGAAAAAGTGGATTCCTAACTAGATGTAAAATTGGACATTAAATTAACCACAAAATATGGTGTATCGATGGACATAAAACTAGGCATAACACCAGGTGCAAAACTGGAAGCAACATTTGGCGCAAACAAAAACTTAAAACGAGACACAATTTTAGATGCAAGACAAGACAAAACATTGGATGTAAAACTAGACGTAATATTGAATGCAAGAGGGGATGCAACATTGGACACACAACTAGATGCAATATTAGATACAAACATGGGCGCAAAACTAGGCACAACACTAGGTGCAACACTGGGTGCAAAATTGGGCTCAAACATAGATGCAGAAAAAGACATCAATCGGGATGCAACACTAGGTGCAAACCTAGATGCAAAATATGATGTAAAACGAGATGAAACATTTGGCATAAACATGGATACAAAAAAAGACGTAAAACAAGATACAAAATTAGATGCAAATGGGGATGCAACATTATAAGTAAATTCGGATGCAAAACTAGACGCAATATTGGGCCTAAAATTGGATGCAAACCTAGATGCAGAATTAGACACATAATTTTATGTAAAACATGGTGCAAAATTGGGTGCAAGACTCGATGAAAAACTAGGAGCAAAATAAGATGCAACATTGGATGCAAAAATGAGCGTGAAATTGGGTGGAAACAAGGATGTAACAAAGGACACAAAAAAAGATGCAATAGAAGTTGAAAAATTGGGTGCAAATAAAGGCGTAACATTAGATGCAAAAAATTGGGTGCAAAAATGGACACAAAAATGGATGTTAAAAAGGACGGAAAAAAAGATGCAATAGATGGCATTTTATGAAAATGTACAATAGCGCCTGGTTTAGCGCCGGATTGTTCACCACAATTAGGAAAAAATTACACTAAAATTCGGCGCTAAATTCGACGCTAAATCTAGTTTTTGTTGTAGTGTAACCCTCGGATTGTCTAAGGGTTAAAGTCCCTGCAGTTCTAGGGCACTAGGGTTATTAGACTCTCCTAGTAGAGGTCAGCCCTGGTAAATTTTTAGTCATGTCGAGATTAGTATAAATAGAGAACTGGAGTCTCTATTTATCACAAAAGTCATCCACACTCAAGTGTAGCGCATAGCTGAGGAAGGAGAAGACACTGGGGCTAGACAAGAAGAAGATTATTGTTGTTGGGAGATCACTTACTGTTTTGGGGCTTTTACTATTTTGGTGCTGATTCTATCTCTGAGGAAGTTGTGGGGTTTTGTCCTTTATGGTTTCCCCGAGGAAAAACATTTTGTTCCTTGTCTCTTGTGTTTGATTGATGTACTTGTTATTATCTCATTTAAATATCCTAATAATGCTAGCTTAATGTTGAAAAACAAACATGGTATCAGAGCTAACCTGAGAAAAAGACACTATGCAGCTGCGGGAACTAGGGATTCCTAGTTTGTGGATCTTCCTCCATAGATTTTCAGCAAAAGTAAGGTGGAATAAATTTCCTCCTTAGGGCTCATCTTTCTGTCGAAGCAGAATTCAATTCTGAGGTTTTTCAGTTTTGGACCTATCACTACTGCCGAAAATTAGGGATTTTCACAAAAGAGGAATTTTTCAGTGAGCCTAGGCCTGGATTGATCTCCTCCCCAAAATCAAAGTTAGGGACCAATTTCAAGACATTTGGGTGGAGAGGACTCCAGAAAAGAAAAACACTAACTTGCTCCTGAACCAACTCTGCAAGAATTTAGCTCAAGTTTCAGATCCAACATCTTGAACCTGGTAAGATCTAAAATATTTTGTATTTCCATTTAAGGTTCTCAGATAAGATGTCTCATCATACCAAGCTTGATGAAAAGCTTAAGGGAGCTGATAACTTCCGGGTCTGGAAGTATAGGATCTCCCTGGTCCTGGAAGAGAATGAATTAGACTCCTACATCCATGAGGAGGTTCCACTTCCAGAGGGAGATGAGGCAAAGGCCTTACATAATAATAAGATGGTAATGGTATTAATTCTTGCACATGATCTAGGAACTAGGAATAAAAATCATCAAAGAATAATTAACAAATACTCATGAATTGGTAATAATCGGAACCAGAATTGGTTTCCTTTCTGTATATTTAATAAACAATAAAGGGTTACAATACCAATGCTGAGCAATTGCTTAACTCCATGAAGAATTCGAATAACTAAGGAGATAATTTGAATTCAGTGAGTGAGTCTAGCTTAACTGACTCTCAACCATTCAATCTCACTCAGTTAACCACTTGACCAAAACCCTAATTGACTCACCAAACCCTAACTGTAGTCAGAGTCCAATAAATGACTGAATCTCAACTGAAGGAGATTAGACACATGTCATAGCATTCCAACCATCAAGTGCTAGTGCTCCATGACTCCAATGAACCCCGATGAGGTTAACTGAAGCTAAACTAACCATCAGAAGTTGGTGGAGGCGCCTTTTTGACTCCAGATCATTAAATAATATATTTAATGAGAGGAGGTGCCCTAACTGACTGGTTGAACTAATTGTAACCACCAGTTAGCAATTAGGTGCATTAATATCACTCGGATCACCCCCGGAGTGCTCCAGTTAGCCTCCTTGACTGTAGGAGAAGGCTAAGTTAGCCTCCTTGACTGTAGGTAGGTGTGGGTGTGACTGGATGATGGCAATTAATGCTCCACTGATGTCAATTAAACTTAGGATAGTGGTTTAACTAGGCCAATTTGACCAAAAAGAGTGTGTATGGTGGTAAATGTCTCCAACACCCCCCCTTAAGCTATACTCAAGAAGAGTTAGAAAACATAGATGCATGAAAATGATAGGGCCCTGGAAACAAATTCCATAGGTCACCATGTACAATAAATTAACTGCTTAATATAACCAAGGAAATGGGGAAAACCTCATGGGAAAAATACCCCCCCTCAAACTAAGCAGTAAATCAAGAGTTGGTTCTTCTATGCAGCACCATCCTGAGACTGTGCATGTGAACCTCTGAATCCAAACTAAATGAATATGTCTGGAGGAATATTCCACTTTGAAAGAAGAACAATGCACTCAATTGAATCAGAAATATAAATAGCTGCACGGTGAAAACTGGACCCATGTAGAGCAACTAAAATCATCTAAAGAGAGAGCAAAGGTTCTTGAGGATTTGAACCATGTGTGGAAAAATCAAGAAACTGATATGTTTCAGCCCTGAAAATAAAACCATGATTGGTAAAATCAGCCCCAAATCTTAGGAGCAAGTGTCCAAGTGGATGCAGAATGTCTTCCTCTTTACTAGTTCTGTGAGGAGATGAGCTTGTGACCAAAGGTAGAGAATCCCTGGGACTCTGGAGAGTGAATGCTTGAGCTCCATAATCTGATATAGATTCAAAAATATCTAATTATTCAGAAAATAAAATATCAGCAACCTCATAAGAGGAAACTAACACCAAATCCCCAGCAGCAAAATTGAAGAAGAACTGCGATACATGATTTTTCACATCGGAATCGGTGAGAGAAGCTACAAGCATGACTGAAAGCTCTTGTATCAGAATGTAAATCAGATATAAATATGTTCACAACAGATCCAAAACTGTGAAATGAAATCAAACCCCCAGCAGCAGTTTTGTAGGAGACTTGAGATACTTGTTTCTTCACACCGTTGATGAGAACAGCTACAAGCAGTACTGAAGGTTTATGAACCTGAAATTTTGAATCAATAAATATCATATCAGATCCAAATAATATCATATCAGATCCAATAAGGTTCATATTATATCCAAAATTATGGTCAACTGAGACGGTAGATGCACAGTTTTCTTCTTCTTCAAAATTCTGAATTTTGGTGCATGCAATCCTACAGGAATTTGCTGAAAGATCTAGATCATGGGGAGTGAATGGATCACTCTGGTAATCTGATATTTCTTGCAAAATATCCAAGGTATCACATATTTTCACACCAGCAGAAACATTAGAGGGAGAAAAATCAAATTTCTCTTCACTTTCGGAAGCAATTACTGGTAAATTTTGCACAGAATTCAAAGGAAAATAACCGGTGAATGTTTGCATGGAAGTGCAGCAGTATTTTTATTCAATATCAGAGATTTTAATGTCTTCTTATGTTTCAGAAATATGAGAAGATGAGATATCAGAGATCTCATGAACTTCCGGAGCATCAGGAGAAGGAGTCACTGCATGGAGACTTTCTTCAATTCGAATTGAATGTGTAGAAGATTCTGCTTCATATTCATCTTGAACAACTTCATAAAAGAGAGTAGAGGCCGGGAATTTTGAGTAAAGAAATATTGTGGTGCTGGCTATGATCTCCAAAGTACTATTATTATCCTCATTGTGCTTGCCAAAGTTTCTATCCAATATTGTCCAGACTTCCTTTGGGTATTCAGCAGAAGAAATAAGGTAGTACAAGCTATCAGAAAGGGCCAGACCTATTGCTCCATAAGCTCTATCACCATCATTTAGCCAGTCATTCTCATTCTCATAAGACTCTTTTCCAAGTCCAATAGACACCTCATAGAGACCTCATCTCTTCAGAGATGCAATCATCCTCAACTTCCATTCCGAATATCTTGTGAATGGGGTGAGAAGAGGGATTGATGAGTTCATTTGAAGTTGTACCTGATAAAAATTGAAAATAAAAAAAAAGAGGCATCGTAAGGCTGGACAGCCTGTACATTTTAGGATTTCATCACACCCAGCATAGTCAATCAAGCAAGCTTGATCAACAAGTTCTTTACTTGGGGTATTAAGTGGTAAGCCTTGGCTTCTGGTGCAGTGCTGGAATTTTGAGCTATTGCTCACTTCTCATGGAGAAATCTGTCAAAAATCTTGTTTTTGAGATATTTTTATTCATCCCACCGTATGCTCTGATACCATATTAATTCTTGCACATGATCTAGGAATTAGGAATCAAAATCATCAAAGAATAATTAAAAAATACTCATGAATTGGTAATAATCGGAACCAGAATTGGTTTCCTTTTTGTATATTTAATAAACAATAAAGGGTTACAATACCAATGCTGAGAAATTGCTTAAATCCATGAAGAATTCGAATACCTAAGGAGACAATTTGAATTCAGTGAGTGATTCTAGCTTAACTGACTCTCAACCATTCAATCTCACTCAGTTAACCACTTGACCAAAACCCTAATTGACTCACCAAACCCTAACTGTAGTCGAAGTGCAATAAATGACTGAATCTCATCTGAAGGAGATCAGAAACATGTCATAGCAAGAAAACCATCAAGTGCTAGTGCTCCATGACTCCAAGAACCCCGATGAGGTTAACTGAAGCTGAACTGACCATCAGAAGTTGGTGGAGGTGCCTTGTTGACTCCAGATCATTAAATAATATATTTAATGAGAGGAGGCACCCTAACTGACTGGTTGAACTGATTGTAACCACCAGTTAGCCATTAGGTGCATTAATATCACTCAGATCACCCCCGGAGTGCTCTAGTTAGCCTCCTTGACTGTAAGTAGGCGTGGGTGTGACTGGATGATGGAAATTAATAATCCACTAATGTGAATTAAACTTAGGATAGTGGTTTAACTAGGCCAATTTGACCAAAAAGAGTGTGTATGGTGGTAAATGTATCCAACATATGGCAAAGAGGATCATTGCTAATTCTATCAAGGATCACCTTATCCCACAGGTGTCCTCTCTCAAGACACCAAAAGCTATGTTTGATGCCCTAACCAAGTTGTTTGAAGGGAAGAACATAAACCGAAAGATGAATCTGAGAAATCAACTGAAGAATGTGAATATTCAGAATGCAGAGACTATCCAGTCCTACTTCACAAGGGTTTCCCAGATCAAGGAACAATTAGAAGCTGTTGATGAAGAAGTGGAAAATGCAAAGATTGTAATGACTACTTTGAATGGCCTTCCTAGGTCATGGGATTCTTTCATCCAAGGAATCTATGCAAGAAATAAGTTAATCAAGTTCAGCAGACTATGGGAAGAATGCTCTCAAGAAGAAGCTCAGATAGCAACCTAAGAAGAGAATATGGGAAGTGAAGATCAAGCCCTCATAGAAGAAATCCTCATTAATCCAAAGGTAAGAACTCTCATTCTAAGGATAACAATATAAAGGACCTATCTAGATTGAGATGTTATACATGTGATGAAAAATGACACTTTGCAAAAGACTGTCCTAAGAGCAAGAACCACTCTCATAAGAAGAAGGGGAACAAAAGAATACATCATGCTCATGCTGCAGAGGATGATGAACCATCTAGGAAGATATCCAGATATGAAAGTTAAGATTCTTCAAGTGAGGATGAATATGTTTTGATTTTCGCTCTCACAATTAACATTACTCATGGTAGTGATGATTGGATTATAGACAGTGGGGACTCCAAACATATGACTGGGTTCAAGGAATAATTTGTAAGACTATCAGAACATGAATCACCTCACAAGGTGAAACTAGGAGATGACTACCAATATCCAATAAAAGGTAGTGGGGAATATTCATATAAACTAGACTCTGGTAAGTCTCTAGCAATGAAGGAAGTATTGTTTGTACCAGGACTCAAGAAGAACCTTCTCTCCATATCAACATTGGATGAAAAAGGAATGTGGGTTGCGTTCGTAGATGGTCAAGTCATTATGTGGCTTAGAGGAAAGACTATCGATGATGTGGTAGTTATTGGAGAACAAGAAGGAGGATTGTAAAAATTGAAGGGCCATCCAGAACAAGCAATGGTCCATGATACAGTAGAGCCAAGTGAACTTTGGCATAGAAGGCTTGCACATGTGCATTACAGAGCACTACCTATTGCAAGCAAAGCTATTGAAGGTATTCCAGAAATCCAAGCAAAACATGATGGGGTCTACAAAGGATGCGCAAAGGGAAAGAACACAAAGAAGACATTTCCAAGTAGCGAAAGCAAAGAAAAATGAATCTTGGAAATCATCCACTCCAATGTATGTGGTCTTATGTCATCAAGCTCACTAAACGGGTATGCATATTATGTTTCTTTTATTGATGATTTTTCTAGGAAGACATGGGCTTACTTCATGAATAACAAAGATGAAGTATTCAGAAAATTCAAGGAATTCAAAGCCTTGATCGAGAACTATACTGAAAAGAAGATCAAGACTTTTTTATCAGACAATGGCATAGAATTCACTTCAAATGAATTCAATAGGTTATGCAAAGACTCAGGAATTAAGAGGGGGTTTTCCACTCCTTATAATCCACAAAATAATGGGGTTGTAGAAAAGAAGAACAAAACTATCATGGAAGCTGCAAGAGCAATGCTTCATGATCAAGATCTTCCTATGCATCTTTGGGCTGAAGCTTCCAGAACAACGGTGTATGTATAGAACTGTACTCCACATAGAGTACTCGAAAACAAGACTCATGAAGAAGTCTTCTCCGACAAGAAACCAAAAGTCATCCATCTCAGAATATTCGGCTATACTGTGTACATACACATCCCAAAGGAGAAAAGGACACAATTAGATCCTTCAGGAAATAAGGGTATATTCGTGGGATACTCTGAAAGTTCAAAGGGCTACAGAATATATTTCCCAAGATACAAGAATATTGACATCAGTAGGGATGTGACATTTGATGAAGACACAGCTTACAACAAATCCAAAAAGAGACCTGCTGAAGAACCTAAAGAAGCAGAAGTAGAAGCACCCAGAATTCATGATACAACCATGAGTGAAGAAGCTCAAGAAGAAGATCAAGAATTTGAAGAACCACAAATATTTGTAGATCCACGTCTGGAGAAGAATCCTCATAAGAGGAAACCTACTTTGGTACGAGAAATTATCCAAGGTGTGGAAAGATATGGGGCTCCAGAAGAGAAACACAGAGAAAGAAAGTGGACCAGATCCTGCTCTGGGTATGTAGCTTTACTATGTGATTTCATTGATAAAGAACCTTCCAGTTATGAAGAAGCTGTAGAACGAAAAGAATGGAAGGATGCTATGATCGAAGAATATCAATCGATCATGAAGAATGATGTTTGGGATGTTGTTCCAAGACCAAAAGGGAAGTCAGTTGTAACTTCCAAATGGATCTATAAGATCAAGCATGCTGCAGATGGTAGCATTGAAAAGTATAAGGCGAGATTTGTGGCATGGGGTTTCTCTCAGAAAGAAGGAATAGATTATGAAGAAACCTTTGCACCTGTATCCAGATACACTTCCATCAGATCAGTACTTGCTCTGGCTGCAGTGATGAAATGGAAGATACACCAGATGGATGTCAAGACTGCTTTCTTGAATGGTGTAGTGGAAGAGGAAGTGTATGTAGAACAACCACTCAGTTTTGAGACACATGACAAGGAGTCTCATGTATGTAGATTGAATAAAGCCTTGTACAGTTTGAAATAGGCACCCAGGACCTAGTATGGTAGAATTGACAACTTTCTTTCCAGTTTGGGCTTTACCAAGAGTAAAACCGATTCCAACCTTTACTACAAGGTTGAAGATGGCAACCCAGTGATGCTTCTACTATATGTAGATGACCTATTTGTGATAGGTACAGATGGGTTTATTGTTGATACGAAGAGAAATCTTGCTGCTGAGTTCGAGATGAAGGACTTGGGTATGATGCTTTAATTTCTAGGTATAGAGGTGTGGCAGAGTATGGATGGAATCTTCCTTGGATAAGGGAAGTATGCAGTAGATATCCTGAAGAGGTTTGGGATGATGTACTGCAAGACTATGGTCACACCTATGGCATCAAACCTGAAGCTATTGAGTGATTCTTCATTAGAGATGGTTGATGCTACGATGTATCGTCAGATGATTAGGTCATTGATGTACCTAATGAACATGAGACCAGACATTTTCTTTGCTGTGAACACCTTGAGCTAGTTCTTGATAGATCCAAGAAATGTTCACTTGATTGCTGCAAAGCATATTTTGAGGTACTTGAAGGGTACAGTTGATTATGGGCTCAAGTACGATGCGAATCAAAAGATTAACCTGGAGGGTTATGTTGATTCAGATTGGGCAGGCAGTGCCATCAATAGGAAGAGCACTTTATGATGTTTCTTCAGTATGGGATCAGGTGTGATCTCTTGGTTTAGCAGGAAGCAATCCTATGTGGAACTAAGTACAACTAAAGCAAAGTATGTCACAGCTTGTTCATCTAGTTGTGAGGTATTATGGCTGTGGAAGCTACTGTCTAATTTATTTGATCTCCAGCTAGATGCTACTTGTATACATTATGACAACTAGAGTTGCATGAAGTTGTCATAGAATCCACTGTTCCATGATAAGTCGAAGCATATCGAGATCAAGTATCTCTATATCAGGGATATGGTGTAGAAGGGAGCAGTGAAGCTCTAGTATGTTGCAACGGAGGAATAGATAGCTTATGTATTGATGAAGCCATTGGCTAGAGTGAGGTTCGAGTACTTTAGGGAGAAGCTTGGTGTTCTCCAGATCGAGATTTCCTCCAAGGGAAAGTGATGAGTCCCATAGCCATTCTGACATGGCAAGAGGATTGGTTCCTTCCATGGTCATATGTAAGGGCCAAGCCATTCTTTCATGGTGAGAGGATTGGTTCCGTCCATGACAATTATGAGTGCTGAGATCCACAACCATTCTGATGAGCAGGTCAGATGTAAGGGATGAGCCATTCTATCATGGTTAGAGGATTGGTTCCTTCCATTACAGATATGAGTGCTAATCCATTCTGATATGACTATAGGATTGGTTCCTACATGATCAGATATAAGGGCTATTGCCATTCTTGGAATGGAGCTGCCTGGTGAGGTACCAGGAAAACTCAGTTTAGGACTGAGGGCCATTCTAATATGACTGTGAGATTCTCTCTCGCATGATTAGATATGAGTACATGGACATTCTGATGTGATAGAGGGATGTGCTCCCACTTGATCAGATGTAAGGGTTGAAGCCATTCTATCATGGCTAAAGGATTAGGTTACTCCCATGTCAGATATGAGTGCTAAGCCATTCTGAATTAGTGTCAAATATAAGGGCTACCACCATTCTTTGAATGGAGCTACCTGGTGAGGTACCAGGGATCCTCAGTCTAGGACTAACAGCCATTCTGATGTGACTGAGGGATGTGTTCCCACATGATCAGATGTAAGTGCAGTGTCCTTTCCATAGATGATAGTAGTTTGGGTTCCTATCATGCTGGTGGTTGTAAGTGCTGAGCCTTTTCACAGATGATAGTAGTTTGAGTTCCTATCATGCCGGTGACTATAAGTGCTATGCCTTTTCATAGATGGTAGTAGTTTGAGTTCCTACCATGTTGGTGATTGTAAGTGCTGAGCCTTTCCACAGATGGTAGTAGTTTGAGTTCCTACCATGTTGGTGGATGTGAGTGCTATGCCTTTCCACAGATGATAGTAGTTTGGGTTCCTATCATGCTAGTGGTTCTAAGTGCTGAGCCATTTCACAGATGATAGTAGTTTGGGTTCCTATCATGCTGGTGAATGTGAGTGCTGGGACTTTTTGATATGATTATAGGATTGGTTCCTACATGATCAGATGTGAGTGCTGTGTGTGCCTTTCTGACGAGTAGGTCAGATGTAAGTGGTGGGTGGGCCATTCTGACTTAGTGTCATATATAAGCGCTGAATAAAGACCTACATGGAGGCTAGGCCTACAACTAGCATGAAAAATGGTTGGCTCTGTAGAACTTCCTGTGACGAGAAGAATCATGAGATAGCACCTGTGATGATGATTTCCAGTGATGATCCAGATCGAGTGATGATTGAGATCCAGTGATCATGATCCAGTAGTGATGATCCAGATCAAGTGATGATCCATATCCAGTGATGATGCCCAGTGATGATCCAGATTGAGTGATGATCCAGATCCAGTGATGATGACCAGTGATGATCCAGATCCAGTGATGATGTCCCATGATGATCTATATTGAGAGATGACCCAGATTCAAAGATTGAAGATGACTTGAAGATGAATATGACTTGAAGACTCAGAAGACTTGAGATACAAATGATGAGATGATCCAGTTGATGCAGAGAAGAAGACCAGTGCTGAAAATCGTGTCGAAAGAATACCTTCCTAGTTAAGAGGGAGTGTTGATGTATTTGTAACTTCGGAATGTATTCATCTATGTATCTTATGTATTGTAACTTGATGTTTATTCCAAGATGTATCTATAATGTAATTGAGTCATATTTTCATGCCCCAATGTTCCGATCAGGAGGATCAATTATGTAAATAGGTCATGTCAAGTCATAGTGGGTAACCCTCCGATTGTCTAAGGGTTAAAGTCCCCGCAGTTCTGGGCAACTAAGGTTATTAGAATATCCTAGTAGAGGTCAGCTCTGGTAGGGTTTTAGTCATGTTAGGATTAGTATAAATAGAGAACTGGAGTCTCTATTTATCACACAATTCACCCACACTCAAGTGTTGCGCATAGTTGAGGAAGGAGAAGACATTGGGGCTAGACAAGAATAAGATTACTACTGTTGGGAGATCACTTACTATTTTGGGTATTTTACTATTTTGGTGTTGATTCTATCTCTGAGGAAGTTGTGGGGTTTTCTCCTTTATGGTTTCCTTGAGGAAAAACACTGTGTTCATTGTCTCTTGTGTTTGATTGATGTACTTGTTATTCTCTCAGTTAAAGATCCTAATAATGTTAGCTTAATGTTGAAAAACTAATAAGTTGAACCTGAAACATGATGTCAAGTGGGTTGAGTTCTTATAGATCTTTACCTTTGTGTTGAACCACATATGTGGACAGTCAAATAGAGTAGTTGATTCCTTAAGTAGGAGACTGTTGATTGTGTAAGAGAACTAGATCCAAGTCTTGGGATTTGAGCATTTAAGGGATTTGTATGAAACTTACATTGATTTCAAGGAGGCTTACAGGGTTTGTAAGAATCCAGTGGAGGTGGACAGAGAGCCATAGATGGATTATACGCTACAAGATGGTTTACTCTTTAGAAACAGTAAACTGTGTATACCAAAGTGTTACATGAGATAGAAATTGATACAAGAAAAACACAATGGAGGTATGGTAGGTCACTTTGGAAGTGATAAAACCTATGGACATTTAGATCATTTCTATTTTTGTCCAAGGATGAGTTTTGAAGTTGAGAATTTTGTAAGCATATGTAGAGAATGCCAATATGTTAAAGGAAGAATCTATAACACAGGGTTGTATACACCATTGCCTATTCTAACTAAGCCTTGGGATTCTGTGCGTATGGAATTCATTCCAGGTTTACCAAGAACTCAAAAGGGACATAATTCTATATTCATAGTTGTTGATAGATTCAATAAGATGTTACATTTCATTCCATGCTACAAGACTAGTGATGCTACACACATTGCTAACTTGTTTTTCAATGAAGTTGTGAAGCTACATGGTTTACCTAGAAGCCTTGTATCAGACAAAGATGTGAAGTTCACAGATGCTACAAGACTAGTGATGCTACACACATTGCTAACTTGTTTTTCAATGAAGTTGTGAAGCTACATGGTTTACCTAGAAGCCTTGTATCAGACAAAGAATGTGGAGGATCTTGTGGAAGAAGTTGGGTACCAGAATGAACTTCAGTTCAGCATATCACCCACATTCTGATGGACAGATAGAGGTAGTTAATAGGAGTCTAGGGAACCTGTTGAGAAGTCTGATTGGAGATAGTCTGAAACAGTGGGACAGGGTATTAGCTCAAGGTGAGTTTTCCTATAATGAGTCACCAAAAACAAGTATAGTGATGAGTCCATTTCAAATTTTGTATGGAATGCATTCAATAGGAGTGTGTGAAGTTCATGACTTAGGTCAATTGGAGAAAATGAGTTCTCATGGAGAAGAGTTTGCAATGAGGATTAGTGAACTACAGGAGCAAGTGAAAGCAAGGTTATAGCAGCGTAACACCAGTTACAAGGCCAGAGCAAATTCCAAAAGGAGAGAGAAGAACTATGAAGTGTAATATTTGGTCTTAGCCTATTTAAAGAAAGAAATATTTCCAAAAAAATAGTATAAAAAGATGAATATGAAGAATATTGGACCCTGCAGGATACTCAGAAAATTCTCAACAAATGCTTATGAGTTAGATATTCCTATTGGAATGGGTATTTCACCAATCTTTAATGTTCCAGATCTATATCCTTATGTAGCAGGTGATACTGGACCCTTTGCAGAAGGTGAAGATCCTAGTGAAGACTTACAATCGATGAGGAAGATGCCTATGGCATAGCCATTGGAAGTTGATGCCATTCTAGACACTAAAGTGGTAAAGAGTACAAGGAAGAAGAAATATCTAGAGTATTTGGTTAAATGGAAGAAGTGACCAACAAAGGATTCTACTTGGATGAGCTCTACAGAGCTGGAAGCCAAGGGTTTCATTGTAGTTGATTTAATGAACAAGGGTTCATAATTTTTCACCCTTGCAATTTGTTGGTCTTGGGGAAAGCGCGCAAGAAATAAGCGCAAATGAATAAACGTACAAGAATCAGTCCACAGCGCAAGAAAAAACAAGGAAATCTATGCAGACAAAGGAAATCTGCATGGACAAAGCAAATCTGTGTGGACAAAGGAAATATGCGTGAACAAAGAAAACTGCGGATCAGGAAAGTTGCATAGAAGAAGGAATATGCGCAAAATATGTCACCTGTGCGGAAGGAAGATACCGCAGGGTAAAACAATGGAACAAGTGCATTTTAACAACCGAAAGCGATAGGATGATCATGGGTGCTGAAGTCAGCTTAACTCGATGGATTCCACATGAGTGAATGGATGCTGTAAGTAAGGTCGTTAGTTCCTTGTTTCAAGTAATTATCACCACAACTATAGCCTAGGGGATGGATGATGGTGACAGTTAACGGACTGCATGTATGCATGCGACCCTCCGTGGTCATGTAAAATAATATAAATAGGAGGGATTCAATAGTTAGAGGTTGGTTGGTTGCTATGATTTTACTCTTGGTAGCTTGTTAGATCACTGTTAGTTTCTTTTGATTGGTTAGTAGAGGGGATTAGGGAGAGTCAAGTGGTAGATTAGTTGAAAAAATGTAGAAGGCAGTCGAAGGAAGTGTAGTAGAAGAGAAGATCTGCTAGAGAGGTGCAGATGCTAGAGAGATCGATCTAGGCCATGTGTAGATCAATATATGGTAGCAGTAGATTAGGAGAAATAAGATAGAGAGCATGAGAGGAAAAGAGAGTCTGAGTGCAAAGCTATATCTAGGACAATCTGCAGTTAAATGTAGGCTGAAGACACCATATATTTCTCATGCCAGATGAAGAGATCCTTGTGGTTTTTCCTAGATGGGTTTCCATGTGTACTCTCCTATGTGTTGATGATTGACTATGTATGTTTGTTTATGTTTATGATCCAAGTCCTATTATGGTTGAATGAATGTTGCACTGTAAATAAAAGTTTGAATGCATGAATAGGTTATTGTGTATTTCTTCTAATTTTTAGTTATGTTTGCAGCACAATCGATGTTGCATGTTGGTTGTATTGCACCTTTCTGATTAGCTTGTCGTTATATTCCTTCATGTCTGAATTACTAAGGCTGAATCTGTGTCACGCCGTTAGTAGTTAAGAAAGTATATGTGTAGTGAGTGCTATAGTTTGGTGTAAATGAATCCATCTCCATGACTTGATTGAGCTCTGTGGAAATTGAACCCAGGTGTTAGAAAAATTACACTCACAAAAATTGCCAATTACACATGCAAATTACACACAAAGGAGACTGAATATGGAGCAAAACACTAATATGTATTGAATAAGTGTACAATAACCAAAATTGTGAAGTCATAGGCTGCCACAATAAATAATTACATGAGATATTTGAATGCATTGGGATTCCATTCAAATTGGTCAAAAGCAGGCTTACTAAATCTAAGCAAATCCCCCATAGGTGCATAAATCAGCTTCCAAATCTGTCTAGGAGCTCACGAATTGGAAAAATCAATTAGGTAAGCTAATAGGTGATGGAAGGAAAAATCATACATGATTTCATTAGGAGAAAAGAGTTGAGGATTATGGGGAAAAAAACAAGTTAACTTCACCTAGTCAAACTTTCCCAATTGCCTTAGAACTAAGTAAAAGCAGGCAATAAAGCATAAAAAGTAGATATGCACTAGGGAGTCCAGGAATAAAGAAGAATTGATTCCAAGAGGTTTCCCAACTTCTCCATGACTCATTTTTATCAAGTTTGACCATCTAGGACATGTGGAGGACAACTTGCATAGAGTGGAATATGGAAACTAGGAAAATAAGACAAAACATGGAGATAATTAATGTCTAAGGTAGCTAACTATGGGTTGATTATTCTAACACCTCACCTTAATCCTGACTTATTAGTAAAATATCAGAAAATAATAGGGCCTAGAAACAAGGCTTATTCACCCTTTACATACTGCATGTCCATTTAACCAAGGAAAGAGGAAAAACCCTAGTGGGAAAAATCCTCCCTTAAACATGGGTAATAAAAAAAATTTGAAAATCTTGTCATGAATAATGCTTCACAGCATGATCAGAAATCCCCAGCAGTGATTTGAGATTACTGAAAGTCTTCTCACAAAAAACTTTGGTGAAGATGTTTGCTACTTGTTCTGAAGATGAACATAAGAGTAGGTGAATGGTGCCATCATGCACAAGCTGTCTGATGTAGTGCATATGGATCTCAATGTGTTTGGTTCTTTGTCTATGAACTATATCATTGCAGATTCAAATGGTACTATGATTATCACAATATATAGTAGTTGAGTATTCTGATTCAAAGCCACACTCACCAAGTAACCCTTGCAACCATAAACATTGAGTTGCTGCATTTACAACTCCTCTATACTCTGCTTTTGTAGATGAGAGTGCAATGGCACTTTGTTTCTTTCTTGAATAGCTGATTGGTCCTTCAGCAAGCATGAACACATATCCTAATGTTGGCTTTTGATCTATGTTGTCACCTGCCCAATCACTGTCAGTAAACCTAATAAAATCAAGATCAGATTTGGCTTTGTATAAATTCCCGTGAGTCATTGTTCCCTGAACAAAGTTAAGGATCCTTTTGACTGCTCTCCAATGGATCTCATGAGGCTGATCCATGTATCTTGAATCCACACTTACTGCATAATAAATATCAGGTCGAGTACATGTAAGGTACAGCAAACACCCAATCAGTTGCCTATACAGTGTATTATTTACCATAGGAGAAGAACCTACTTCTTCAAGCTTAACTCCTGAAAGGAAAATAGTCTTGCTTGGCTTGCAATATTTCATGTTGAACTTGTTCAGAAAATCCAAAGCATACTTGGACTGATGTAAATTTATTCCATGTTTGGTTTGAGCAATCTTGAGACCCAAGAATTGGCTCAATAACCCCAAATCAGTCATAGAAAATGCATGGTTCATTGCATCCTTTGAGCTTCCTGTAATAATAAGGTCATCTACATACAAGAAAATAATCATCAAAGAAACATGAATCAGCTTCAAATAAACATTAGGATCAGACTTGCATCGGACAAAAATCAATGACAAGAAAAATCCATCAATCTTGGGATACCAAGCCCTGGGGGCTTGCTTAAGCCCATACAATGATTTATTTAGCCTACACACAAGAGATGGATTAATAAAAAATCATTGATGCTTCTAGATGTAAATATGTTCAGTAATATCTCCATTCATGAAATCACACTTCACATCCATGTGATGTACCTTCCACTGCTTCGAAGCTGCAATGGCTAAGGCTAGCCTGATGGAGTCCATCTTTGCCACTGGTGCAAAGGTCTCATTGTAGTCTATGCCATGTAGCTATGAGTAGCCCTTGGATACCAATATTGCCTTATATTTCAAAGGTGAACCATCAGCAGCAAACTTAGTTTTGAAAACCCACTTACATTGAACTAGCTTCCTCCTTGGGGGAAGATCAACCAGCTCCCAAGTGTTGTTCTTCTGGAGTGAGCTGAATTCTTCTTTCATGGCTGTTTTCCATATTGGATCATGTGCTGCATATTCATATATCTGTGGTTTTGATTCAACCATCAGATATAATTTCTCTACAAACAAAGTGTCTTTCATACACAGGGCACTCTCAAACTGAGATCTAGTCCTCTTAGGGTCACTAGGATTTCCAGCTAGTTTCCCAGCTGCATGAATGGTATTTTCTATCCATTTTGGTCTTGTAGGACTGTTAGGATATGAAATTAAATAATCATTATCAGACATATCAGAATCAGCAAAATCATTTATCTCTTCACTTACATTTAGTGGTTCTGGTCGTGAAGAAGACTCTCCAACTTCAACTGCTTTTAAAGGCTCTTCTTGGAACTGAACACTCCTTTCAATGAAGGATTTTTTTGTGCTCAAATTTATCATCTTGTACCCTTTTGAATCTTCAGAGTACCCAACAAATATACACTCTTGGCTTTGGGGCTGCAAAGCCTTCCTCTTTTCTGTTGGAATTCTAGCCCAAGCCCTTGAGCCAAAAATCCTGAAATGGGTCACATCTGGCTTGTGCCCACTCCATGATTCAAAAGGAGTCATACCATCAATTTGTTTATGAGGAACCCTATTATGGATATAGGCTGCATATTTTATAGCTTCGGCCCAAAACTTTGGTGGCAAAGTCTTAGCCTCCATCATGCAGGTTGCCATCTTTTTCAGTGATTTGTTCTTCCTCTCAGTAACACCATTTTGTTGTGATGTGTAAGGGATAGAATGCTGCACCTAAATACCTGCATATGCACAATATTGAATGAACTCAAACTTGACATACTCACCACCATTTTTAGATCTGAGGACCTTAAGTTTTCTCCTAGACTGGTTTTCAACCAAAGCCTTAAAGACTTTGAAGAGGCCAAAAACTTCAGAATTATGCTTCAAGAAGTAAACCTAGGAGCACCTGGAAAAGTCATCTATGAATTTAAATGCATATTTGGACTGACTCATTGACATATGAGGAAATGGGCCAGCAACATCACCATGGATCAACTCAAGAGTTGCAGAGGTTCTCTCATGACTAGCTTTCTCAAATTTATGCTCTGGGTGTTTTCCTAAGATGCAACCTTGACAAACTCCTTTGGAAAACTTCATCTTTGGTAACCCTATTATTTTTCACTAAGATCAGAAAGATACTTTTAGTTAAGATGGCCAAATATTTCATGCCAAAGCTTGCTTTCCTCATTAGCATGAATCAGAAGAGCAGAGAGATTTGAGTAGGGTAGGAAATGTGAGAACATGTATACCTTTGAAGTGTGATTTGCAACTCCTTTTGCAATAACTTTACCACTTGAGATTATGTGATCTAAAATTCATCAGGGGAGAATATTACCTTCTTTGGAGACCCTGTGTGGGTCATTTGATACACTAATAAGAGGTTAGAGGCAAGACCTAGAACATACAATACATTGCTGAACTTACCATGGTAAAGATCAATCCTCCCTTTGCCCAAACTTTCAGTGAGAGAGTCATATCCCAGTACTATTGGTGGACCTTTAGACATGTCAAGTGAGGTGAATTCCTCCTTGGTTGAAACCATATGTCTTGAAGCTCCATAATCAATGTTGAAACTAGGTGATCTTGATGTTATAGCAACCAATGCATGAAATCTCTCTTTGTCTTCTGAATTTGATCCTCCTTCCCTCTTCTTTGAACTATCAGGAAGGGAGATGCCATTCTTCTCTAGGATTTGGGTCAGCATGTCAATTTGCTTCTTCATGCAGGAGCTTTCAAGATGATTTCCCTTACTGCAGTCTCTACACTTGCTCATTTCTCCTTTGTTCTTCTTCTTCTAGGGGTTCTTCTTGGAACCTTGGGGCTCCTTTGGAGACTTGTTCTTGTCTCTCTTTTACTTAGCTGGATTCTTAGCTTTCTTATTTCCTTTTGAATCCACCCTTGAATCTCCAACAACCAGAGCTTGGTCTTTGGAAGGTTTGATGGGGCCCATCATCACTAGTTTATATCTTGTTCTTGTGTGAGAGATTCCATGAACTCTGCAAGTGTAGGAATATTCCAGGCTCAAGCTTTCAACTAAAAAAAAACACTAAATAGTCAGGGCCAAGCTTTGAGAGTATGGCCAAAACCAGTTGCTCCTCCTTCTTTTTGATTCCACATTGTTTTAGCTACAAAACAAGGGCTTTAAACTTGGAAAAGTAGAGTTGCATGGATTCGAAGCTGCTGGGACTCAAGGAGATCAATTCATTCTTGATTTGATGTCCTCTCATCTCATATATTTTACCAAAAATCTCAACAAGATTCTCCCATACTTCATTTGGTGATGTCAATCCATCAAGATGGAAAAGGAGGTCTCTGGAAATGCTCAGACACAGGAGACCATAGGCCTCATCCCTCCTATTGTGCCATTTACTTTTCTCTGCAGCTGAATTGGGCTTTGCTTCTATTGCCATAGTCAATTTGTAGAGGCCTTTTTCTCTCAACAGTATCTCCATCTCTACTTTCCATTCAAATAAATTAAATGGAGTCAAGATGGTCTTCTGAGATTGATCCATAGCTCAGGAATTGTCCCTTGAGTCAGCAGAATGCTCCCAGTCAATGAGGTCCAACCTACAATAACAATATGGAAGGATATAAATTGATATAAAAAGGCTCTGATACCATGTGGAAATGGAACCCAGGTGTTAGAACAATTACACTCACAAAAATTTCCAATTACACATGCAAATTACACACAAAGGAGACTGAATATGGAGAAAAACACTAATCTGTATTAAGTAAGTGTACAATATCCAACCTTGTGAAGTCATAGGCTACCACAATAAATAATTACATGAGAGATTCAAATGCATTGGGATGCCATTCGAATTGGTCAAAAGCAGGCTTACTAAATCTAAGAAAATCCCCCATAGGTGCATAAAGCAGCTTCCAAATATGTCTAGGAGCTCACGAATTGGAAAAATCAATTAGGTAAGCTAATAGGTGATGGAAGGAAAACTAATAAATTCTTTTATTAGGAGAAAAGAGTGGAGGATGATGGGGACAAAAAACAAGTTAACTTCACCTAGTCAAACTTTCCCAATTGCCTTAAAAATCAGTAAAAGTAGGCAATAAAGCAGAAAAAGTAGATATGCACTAGGGAGGCTAGGAATAAAGAAGAATTGATTCCAAGAGGTTTCTCAAGTGACCCATGACTCAGTTTTAGCAAGTTTGACCATCTAGGACATGTGGAGGACAACTTGCATAGAGTGGAATATGGAAACTAGGCAAATAAGACAAAAAAATGGAGATAATTAATGTCTAAGGTAGCTAACTATGGGTTGATTATTGTAACAAGATCCTTGGCCATGCACCAAGGAACCATAATCCCTCTATGAGCCATAGAAACATGGTTTCAATGGTTACCCATTGAAGAGATATCTTGGGTGAGACTGTGCTTGATTTGCAGGTGTTGTCAGCAGGGATTTCTCTGTCAGGCCGGTATCTCAGGTGTTTGTTGGGTTGACGAGCTACGTAGAACCTAGGTCGCATGAGTTAGGAAAAGTGGCAAAAAATTGGTTTCATTGTTGGGACCCTATTGATCAAAATGAGGGAAATGTTGTGGCACCTGAATAAGAGTGAATTCAAGGAGTGGCTAGAGTTGAAGACATTGATATTCATGCAGAAGGAAAGCCAGGATTTGTGGCTGAGCCCTGAAAATTGGTTACAGCAATATCTATATCCTGATATCCATGAATTATTTTTTGTAGAATTCCCCATTGTATTGCAAGAATGGTTTTTAGAATTAGCAACCCAGTAGACTAACTTCCATAGAAGAGGAGGATCTGAGTGGATTGACCAGTTAACAAAAGAAATAATGCAATTAAGTAACCCTATTTCAAGAGTTGTTTATTTTTGTATTGATAGCATATTAGAAGGGTATGTTACTGAGTTTGATGTTGATGTGATAACCTCATATAGTGAGGCAGAGAGACATTTTTTCCAAGGACCTTGGGGGAGGTACCTTATGTCTATAAATATGTGGATTAAAATGATCCTTTATGAAAAGGGTATTTTACAACTCAACGATTGAGTCACACAGTCCGTGAAGGGGATATGTTGTGTAAAATTTAGGAGTAATATGGAAGGTAGTAAGAAGAAATGTTCCCAGGAAGCTCAGAAGATGAGTTGGAAACTGGATTCTTAAGATGAGGAAGGAGGTTTCTATCACAAAAGAGGACGAAGGTAGCAAGAGGTAGGAGGTATTATAGCATACCTAGGGAAGGTGAATATGGGCATGAGTCACACCTAGACGAAGGGTCCTGCAACAAAGAGGAGGATTATAGCCCAATTTCTGAGGGAGAAGAATTGGAAGAATATGGAGAGACACTAAGGAAAGGACGTGACTACGACATTCCAAGAAGATCCCCTAAAGTGAGACCTAGAAGTTCCTCACCTGAATTGCTTGTGAACACTAGTAGTCCTAGTGTCAGGACTAGTGCGCAAGGAGGCCCATCAGTGACCCCAGTAAATCCAGCAAATATGGGGAATCCAGTGAACAACCCAAATGCCACCCTAATGGTGGGGAAAAATGTTAGACTACCCACATTCAATGGGAATGGAACGAAGGATCCAGAACAACATTGGTTCCTTTGCGAGGCGGTATGGATGGTCCACCTTGTTAACAATGATGAAATCCAAAAAGCACAAATTATTATGACTCTATGGGTCGAAATACTGGATTGGTATATGAAGTACTATGTAGTACCACTGGGGAAACCGTAGAGGACTCTTGAGGAGATTCGACATGTAATGATCCAGAATTTAGAAAGGCACAATATTAGTCCCAATGTATAACCGAGATCAAGGAGATTAAACAAGTTCCAGCAGAAACGGTATGGGACTTTGACCAGCAATTCAAAACATCTATGGCCAAAGTAAGCTTCCATATGTCGTACATGCCGCATAAAAAGTGGTTTATTGTTGCACTAATGCCACACATTAGGGGACCACTCATGTAGAAAAATATTGGAACATAGACGGAGGCACTGGAATTGGAAATGAAGTTAGAGGCTTCACCTATTGGGGATGGAGCCACAGGAATGATATAGATTCAGTCATAGTTGGCTAATCTGATAATTCAACTCCAGGACATAAAAAGAGGAAAAGAGGTGCAGGAATACCTCTGGTGTACATGATGCCAGACCAATGGACATACCAAGGATGAATGTCTGGCTTACATGAACTACATCTTGTATGGTGTGCCAAACCCATTGAGTACCCAGGGGATGCCATGGTTTAACATCTGCCAGACAAGGGGACACCGTGATGTAGAATGCATGTTCCTGCACAAGACGATATGTACCCTAGATAGTTTGTACTGTTAATTTTGCAGATCTTTAGGACGTGATGAAAAAGATTATAGGGCCTACCAAATTATGAGAGAGAAAATGGTAGATGCATATTTAAAGAATACTGAGGAGCAGATAAAGATTGAACAGGAACAAACACGGTTCCAGGCTGTGCCTCAGTTTTATCCTATGCAATAGTTTCAGGCTATGCCTCAGTTTCATCCTGCATAGCAATTTCAGATGGTGCCACAGTTTTAGAATGTGGCCCCATATAAATCATATCAATAGCAATATTAGAAACCACAATACCTATCGCAACCTCCAAATCCTTAGTTGAGGGGGGGGGGCAGAAATTATAGGGGCCGAGGAGGAGGAGAATTTGGCTGAGGAAGAGGACTAGTGGTATGCTACAACTATGGAGTGCAGGGACACTATGCTAGAGACTTCCCTGAACCTACCAAGACTTACTCATATTGTAAACAAGAGCACAATGTGGAGCAATATCCACAACTTATCGCTAGATGGCAAGCCTGGACGGCTGGAGCAGCTATCCCAACATCGAATCCTGCATCGAAATCTCCCAACCCAAATTTTAATTCCAACATATAGATGATAGTTGCAAAACCATGAAAACCAAGTGTAGTTGTAGTAACCAAGGAGGTGATGTGATGGGTGCAGATCAAGCTACGCAGACAGAGCCTGCAGCGCAAACCCAACCATAGGTACAGCCCTCCGCAAAAAAGTAAGCACCATTTGATGTTCAAAAGTAGAAGCACATATTCATGGATGTATGCCTAGAGTTCATAGGAACAGAACAGCCATCCACCTCAGGCCAAGTGAAATATATGCCTGATAGATTCCAGAAAATATTCAAGCAATAGACTGCAATTAAGAATGAAGATAAGGTTAGAAAGCTCAAACCATTCCTGTCAAGTTGTTTAGCACTAATCCAGGACAAGGATGCACTTACAGAGTTGGAAGCACTTATATAAATGCTTTTGGAGGAAGATCCACTGGCAAAGAAGGTTAACAGTGTCAAGACAAGGTTCAAAATGGGATGTGAACTCAGGATGTTTGCACAAATTGGTGATTATGACATGGGTTGTTAACCCAAAATATCCCTCAATGAGCTCTACATAACCTACACCACCAAAAGACATCTATCTCACTACCCTCATTTGACCCCCACACCCTTCCAAAGGCTCAAAAACATGTAAAAGGGCTTAAAAAACCCTAAAAAGAGCCAAAATAGCTATCATAGGGGCTAAAACCTCCAAAAAGGGGCTAAAACCCCTCAAAGGAGTTTAAAACACCTAAAGGAGCTAAGAATTGGGTGAAAGGGGCTTAAAGCCCAAAAAGGGGCTAAAGCCCTGACCAAGGGCTTAAAACCCTAAATCTCTAGAAAAACCTATAAATAGAGGGGTGGGGGTCACTCTCAAAACACTCCTTCTCTCCCTATCGTTATGTTTCCCATGTGAGTACGTTGAGACCCTTTTCCTCTCAAATGATTCACCTTCCCTCTCCTCCATTGCTCCACAAGCCAAGTCTCCATCCCATAAAGAGAGGTGCTTCCAAAGCTAGGCCATGGTGTCCCATTTCCACCAAGACTGAAGGTATAACTATGTTTTATTTCATTTTCATTCTAGTTTTCTAACTTATTTTGTTTGCAGGTTTGTTTGCTAATGGTTTGCTGTAGGTTTTCCCTTGATTTCTTGTAGCCATCGTTTGTTTTCTAACCATTTCCTACAGGGTTTTCATAGCTTAGCTCTAACATTTCTTTGAAGGTTTCATTTCACCAATTGTAACCCTACCCTTCCATCCTATAGACTAAAGGTAGATATTCCTTCCTATAGCTAGGGTGAAATCCCTACTACAGATCTAGCGACCATACCAGGTCAATCCCATAGGATCCCTGGATCGTTTCTTCAAGTTGCAGTTTTTATTTCTGCTTTCTCAACCTAGTTTTAGTTTTTGTTAAATCTAGTTTAGATATTTGTTTTTCTATATTTAAGTTCATATTTGAGCTTCCTTAAGGCCAAACCAAGCCTGTTCGGCCACAATACAAGTTACTGTCAGCCGTTCCCAACTCAGGTTAGAAAAAATTTAAGTTTTCGGGCCAAGTCGCTCTTATCATGCTAAAAGGGGTGATTAGGTCGCCCATTCAGGATCGAAAGGTGTGACTTCCATATCAAGGAGTATATTGCTCTTGTTTTTAGTTTATGAGCAACCCCCGTGCCACATTTTCCCTGAAAAGGGTGATCTGTCTCTCAGATTCAGTTTTTTAAGCTGTCTAGACTGTCAATGTGGCTCAGCTGCCTCTGTCCAGCAGTCTATTTTAATCTGCATACAATCGATGTAAATCAATGATAGATTTAACTAGTTAATGATATAATGAATATGTTTAAATGATTGAGTAAATTACTGTAGGTTAAATTTTAGTTTTTAATAATAATTGGAAATTAACTCCTTGCCTATCCCTTCCTCCTCTACCCAGTCATCACCCTCCGTGGTATTCTAGGATAAGACGAAGGGTGAATCTCGTATAGTAATAGGAACTTCACTTGTGATTGCTTTAGACCACTAAAAATAGGTGACTTAGAAGGTAGAGGGGGTGGTAGGTCGAGGGGGACTCACGATGTTCGCGTCCTCCCTGTTGACTGACCTTGCACTTAGAGAGTGACCTAAGGATCTATGGATGGGATTAGTCCCATTATGTTGAGAGCCCAACACTCTTTCCTGGTTGAATAGGAATACAAGTGTAATTCATTCACCTAGTAAGTCTACCATAGTTCAGATTCATTAATGGCATGTTTCAAATATTTTGTTCACAATTTACTGGTTTCAAAACAATTTACTCATGTTGTAAGTTCTGTAACAAACCAGAAAATCTCTGCAAAATATTCATAAACCATACAAGCAAACACCAAGTGAATAATGGAAAATAATAAAAAATACAGTGGACATGCACACAACCATACCAAATAATATAACCAAACTCAGTTCATGACGCTGAGCCAACCATTAAAATCTATTAATTTACACTAATTCAAACACTTGCAGTCTTTGAGGACATAAGTCCTTGACTGCCTTAATCGTGGGAAGTACTTGGGCTCAGCCCTGAAACTCATTATGAGGAGTACCACGAGAACCCCAAAGTAGCTAACTGTTGAGAGGAATTGCAAAGTGAAATAGGCAACGACCCCGACCGATTGACTAGAACTCCTATGAGGAAAAATCCAAGCACTATCTCCTCGCAGTCTTGGTGGCTGAGTGACCACCTAAAAGCCAATAGGAAGCCACTAAAACTGGGGTCCAGAATGTCACTACCATATTTCACCACCTAATCTACCAACCATACACAATTGATCCCCCACACTCTTCCTCACGCCTAAGAGTTGATCCACCACAGTTCGGGTCCTTGAACCAAGACCATTGAGACCATTCTGGATGACCTTCTACCCCATCAGAAGGCCACATAACCTTTGATTTAGAATTAGAATCATATCAATTTGAGACATATTTACACATTGCACCATCTAGCCCCATGGATGATGCAAACCTAGATCCAATTTCCAACTTGGTGATTAGCAGTGGACCCACGTCCATACCCCACACCACCTCCAACACCCCTGCTAGTGGTTCTAGCACCATCATGCAGACTGTCATAAGTCAGCTACCTCCACCCATACTAACCGACGTCAAACTATCCCACCTGTCATGCCTGGGGACAGTGGCCTGTTGACTCACACTATCCCACTTGGCATGCCTGGGGGTAGTGACCCTTCCACATACACTATCCATCCTATCATACATGGGGGCAGTGGCCCTTCCACTCACACCATGCTGCTTACCATACCCAGGGATAGTGGCCTGTCAAAAACTGTGCCACAAGTACCCCCAATCATGTAGGTACATCATGTTCCTGCAAACCCCACCATAATTACTGGTCCATCACACATCAACCTTAGGTAAAACCTCCCTTTCATGGAATGCCTCAGCCTTCATGACTTGGCTAGGTTAACCAACAACCCCATCTATCATAAAAACTTTTAGCCTCCCATGCCAACCAAAATCCCCTCAGACATCCCCAAGTTTGAAGGGAAGGCAGGGGAGTGCCCCCAAAACCATATTATGACATTTCACCTATGGTGCTCATCAAACAACATCATAGATGATTCGATCATACTTATACTGTTCCAACGCACCCTCATAGGTGTTGCAGCCAAGTGGTACATTGAGCTACCACAAGCTAAATACCCAGACTTCAACTCCTTGGCCTTTATGTTCTTGCAATATTTCCAAATCCCCATTAGATATGATGAAGGAGTGGAAATCTTGCTATCTTGCTGCCAAAACAAATCGACCCACGTCACCGACCACATCCATGAGTGGAGGCGACATTGTAGCTTGTGCAAGATCAATCTCGATGACAGAATATTCCTGGACTGGTTCTTGAAAACCTTACTGCCACCTATAGCCAAGGACATCGCCTCCGAACGTCCCCAAAAAGAGTAAGAGGCCATCTTGAAGGCCCAATAGTTTGATCTCATTTACGCATAGTTTGGGTACCTCTACACTATCATTCTAGATGCTCCCCGTGCAGAAACTTCCTACTGTGATGCACCGGGAGCATCCCACGCCATAGATGGCATCATAAGTTCTATATCCCACCAACCACACCACCTGTGATGCCACTGCAACCAAGAAACACCCCTAGTGTTGCCTACCCAAACCAAGCTCCTGACTATGCAAGAATGATGTCCTAGTCTAGAGCTATGACTTCTTATGCATAACCTGTGCCACAGCAGTAGACCCATGCACCTACTTGGCTGGCACAACAATATGTGGGATAGGTACCCATGTCTGTAGCACCCCTAGCCCCCCAAGTCTACTATGCACCACCCATGCAAGCCACCCAAACCCCCACCCCAACTCTGCCTTCTCCTTTGGGGCAAGTGTTTGCACAAAAAAAATGTCCCACCCAACCAGCCCCTAATAACCAACAAGGGAAAGCCAGAAACAACTGAGCAAGGAATCAAGGAAATAACCAACTGCAAGGAGGTGGTAAACAACCAAATCCTCCCAATAACGTTGGGGTGAACCGGCCAGCTCAAAACCCCCAACAACCAAAGAAAACTAGATGCAACGCTCTGTTACACATGAACCAACTGAGTAAACTATGTGAGGCCTATGGGCACTATACACATGAGTGCCCCTTCATGGGTTGCACTAAGAAGGCCATTCACAACGAAGTTCAGCATGTTACCAATACGGCAACCCCAGCTCAACCCAACCCGGAACCACCAAGACCTCCACCCATGGTACTCCAAAACCTAGTACCAGTCTAATGAATGGTAGCAAGTACACCTACTCCCCAACCCAATCCCACCACCCCGAGGGCACCTTCGATAGTAGAAACATGTGTTCACCACTTGCTAGCCTTGACAACCGAAGAGGTCAATTTACAAACCAGACAAAATTAGTATGAAACTAATACCGAACCCACTGACCCATCAGCGGAATCCACGTCCAAAAAAAACCAATACACCTCTTCATTTACCCTCTTTTCCCTGGCACTATTAAATTGAGCACATAGATCTGTGGACAAACACACAACTCACATGATAGATCACACAATTTACTAAGTTATTGAAGAATGAAATAGTGCAAAAAGGCTTGCAGTTGTGAATGCTTTTCATTAATCAAAGAGTAATTAGATAGATAATTACAATGAAGTACAATGGCTTTAATAGCCACAAGCAATTCAAATCCACATGAGGAAGTTCGAATTGATTAGACTCTACTTGACTGTAGGTAACCAAGACCTTGTCTAAATCACTATCGGAGGACTCAGTAGTTAACTGACCTTGTCTAAACCATAACCAGAGTTCATCAGAGCTCTAAAACACAACACAAGTGTTACATTCAATGTTGACTAAGGTTAACTCACCGTGGTAGGTGAGAAATGCACCCCACATGAGTGCGGTCAAGTAAACCTAGCGCTAAATGAATGTATGGGACTAGAACTGAATGTAACTGACTCCTAACTTAGCTTAACTAGTCATTAATTGAAGTGAACTGACCTTGGTTGGTTTTGGCACTCCCAGTGGCTTCCTAAATTGTAGGGATTGGTCTAGGAGGCTCCTAAAATGATGCAATCAAGTGCAATCAGTGGTAGTGAGCCTCAATTATTGTTCCCCACACTTTAGTAACTGAAACATGTGCCCCAATTAGGTTAAGTGGACCCAATGGTGTAATGACTATAAATAGACTGGATAGACTCCCGATTTAGACATGAATCCCGATTTAGATATATGATCAAATTTGGACAAGGGAGGATTAATAATCCTAACACCCCCCCTGAATGCTAACTTGAAAAATCTATGGGCCCTAGTAACTAAGACCATAGGTCACCCATTACATCAAGTAAAGTAAAGTAACTGCTCAAAAACAAGGTGCTGGGGAAAAACCACATGGGAAAAAATCCCCCCCTCTAATTAAGCAAGTAGAATCAAGATCAATCTGGTTCTTCTATGCATAGCTATCCTAGGGCCTGGCATATGAACCTCTCCATCATTATTTCTGGAGGAATCTTCCTCTTTGGAAGAAGAATGATATGCTCAACTAAATCAGAAATATAGACAGCTGTCGGATGAAGACTGGACCCATGTAGAGCAGCTGAAGTCAGCTAAAAAGTGAGAAAAGGTTCTTGAGAATTCAAAGAATGTGAGGAAAACTAAAGAAACTGATATTTTTCAGCCATGAACAGAAAACCATGAGTGATAATAACATCCCCAAGTGTTAGGAGCATGTGTCCAGGCGAATGCTGAAAATATTCCTCTTTACTAGTTCTGTGAGGAGATGAGCATGTGATCAATCGTAGAGAAGCACTGGTACTATTGAGAGTGAATTATTGAGCTCCATATTCTGATATATCTTCTAAAATAGATAATGAATTACATAATAAAATATCAACAACCTCATATGAGGAAACTAACACCAAATCCCCATCAGCAGTTTTGAAGAGAAAGTGCGGTACTTGATTTTTCACACCGGAATTGGTGAGAGCAGCTAAAAGCATGACTGAAGGATTTTGGATTTTAAAATATTAACCAAATAATATCATATAAGAAATTAAATTAGATCTAAATAGGTTCAAAATAGATCCAAAACTATGAAATGGAATCAAATCCCCAACAACAGTTTTGTAGGAGACTCGTGGTACTTGTTTCTTCACACCATTGATGAGAACAGCTACAAGCGGTACTGAAAGATTATGAATTTGATATATTAAACCAAAAAATATCAAATCAGATCTAAATAATATCATATAAGATCCAATAAGGTTAATATCATATTCAAATAAATGGTTAACCGATACGGTGGATGCACAACTTTCTTCTTCTTCAAAATTCTGAATTTTGGTGCATGCAATCCTACAGGAGTTTGCTGGAAAATATAGATCATGGGGAGCGAATGGATCACTCTGGTAATCTGATATTTCTTCCAAAATATCCAAGGTATCACATATTTTCACACCAGCAGCAACATTAGAGGGAGAAAAATCAAATTTCTTTTCACTTTCGGAAGCAATTACTGGTAAATTTTGCACAGAATTTAAAGGAAAATCACCGATGAATGTTTGCATGGAAGTGCAGCAGAATTTTTCTTCAATATCAGAGATTCAAATGTCTTCTTCTGTTTCATAAATATGAGAAGATGAGATATCGGATATCTCATGAACTTCCGGAGCATCAGGAGAAGGAGTCACTGCATGGAGACTATCTTCAATTCGAATTGACTGTGTAGAAGTTTTTGCTTCTTCTTCATCTTGAACAACTTCATCAGAGAGAGTGGAGGCTGATATTTTTGGATCAAGGATGCTTATGGTGTTGGATGTTCTCTCCAAAGTGCTATTATGATCCTCATCAATCATTCCAAAGGTTCTGTCCAATCTTGTCCAGAGTGTTAACTTTTCATATGCTTAGCTAAGACATCAGTACTTCATTTCATTTTCATAACAAAAGCATATAAACAAGATCACTGAAAGATAGAAAAGCACAACCATAAAAAAGGAACACAAAGATTTATCCTGGGAAAACCCTAAAGGGAAAAACCCAGAAAAAGCTTCCTCAATATAGATGCCCCAAAAAGATAAAAGATAAAAGATAAAACCAGCAAGGAGATCAAAGCCTAATCCTTCTCCTTCTCCAGTTACTTCTCTTCTCCACTAATACACTACACAAGTGAGAGTGTGTGCCCAAATGAGGAGAGCTACACCTCTATTTATATTCATCCATTCACTTCAATTAACTCATCCGACATGTAGGCTCGAGTTACACATGTAGGCTCAAGTAACCACACTGGGGTGCTAATGACCCACCTTTACAATTAGAGGGGACAACTTCATGACTCTTATTAGTTCTTTCAATTAGAAGCATCGGGGTACAAGATAATACAAGTGGTTCTCCTGGTAGGACCATCGGGGACCACAAAAGATACATATAGAATATTATTCGAAGTTACAATATTTCAACACTCCCCCTTAACAAGAAGGGTATTCTACAACAACATCAACAACAACAATAGTAGGAGAGAAATAGAGGACATCATCAACATCATTAGGCTAATACATCTATAAATCATTGGAATCTTTTCAACATCATGTAGTCTTCATCTTCAATCTTTAGTATTCAGCATCATCAGTACTTTGACCGCTTCGATCAGCAACATCTTCAGCATCTTGACTCTTCAATCAGCAGCAACATCTCTAGCACTTTGACCTTTCGATCAGAAACATCTTCAGCACTTTTACCTTTCGATTAGCAACATCATCTTCAACACTTTCACCTTTCGATCAGCAACATATTCTTCAGCACTTTGGCCTTTCAATCAGCAACAACATCATCATCATACTCTGATATTTGGATCAGAAACATCATCATCAAAACATCAACATCATCATCATCAAAATATTAGTATCAAAATATCATCGTCATCACACTCTGATCTTTCAATCAGAATCATCATTATCATCAGCCTCTGATATTTTGATCAGAAACATCATCATACTCTAACATCAACTCATCATCATATTCTGATATTTTGATCAGTACATCATCATCATCATACTTTGATAATACACCATCATCATCATCAGGATCTCATCATCATCACATTCTGATATTTCGATTAGAAACATCATCATCATCATCGCATTCTGATCTTCCGATCAGAAAACATCATCATCATCATATTCTGATCTTTCGATTAGAGAACATCATCATCAGCAACTTCTGATCTTTTGATCAGAGAAACATCATCATCATCATATTCTGATCTTTCGATCAGAGAATATCATCATCGTCAGCAACATCATCATCATCATATTCTAATCTTTCAATCAGAGAACATCATCATCATCATCAACTTCTTATCTTTTGATCAGAGAAACATCATCATCATCATATTTTGATCTTTCAATCAGAGAACATCATCATCATTAGCAACAACATCATCATCATATTCTGATCTTTCAATCAGAGAACATCATCATCAAGACATCAACATCATCAAAACATCAATATGATCCTTCCTTTGGGAATTATGGGATTTAGGTCTTTACGGAGTTACCAATGATCCTTCCTTTCGAAATTATGGGATTTAGGTCTTTACGGAGTTACTAACGATCATTCCTTTTGGAATTATGGGATTTAGGTCTTTATGGAGTTACTAATTATCCTTCCTTTCGGAATTACGGGATCAACACATTTGTGGAACTCAGACAATCCTTCCCATTGGAATTATGGGATCAACACATCTGTGGAACTCAGAAAATCCTTCCTATTGGAATTGCGGGATCAATTCAATGATCCTTCCTTTCAGAATTATGGGATTTAGGTCTTTACGGAGTTACTAACGATCCTTCCTTTTGGAATTACGGGATCAACACAGATGTGGAACTCAGACAATCCTTCCTATTGGAATTACGGGATCAATTCAATGATCCTTCCTTTCAGAATTACAGGATTTAGGTCTTTACAGAGTTACTAACGATCCTTCCTTTCAGAATTACAGGATCAACACAGATGTGGAGCTCAAACAATCCTTCCTCTAGGAATTACGGGATCAACACACATTCTTGAGTACCGAAGTCACCGGATCCGTTCTGAACCAAAGTTCAAGGATGATACAATCCTACCACATTCGCGGGGACCAAGATCTCCAGATACATTTTGAATCGAGGTTCAGGGATGATGCAATCCCACCACTTTCACGGGGGCCAAGACCTCCAGATACATTTTGAACCGAGGTTTAGGGATGATGCAATCCACCACTTTCATGGGGGCCGAGACCTCCAGATACATTTTGAGCCAAGGTTCAGGGATGATGCAATCCACCACTTTCATGGGGGCCGAGACCTCCAGATAAATTTTGAACCGAGGTTCAGGGATGATGCAATCCCACCACATTCATGGGGGCCGAGACCTTCGGATCCATTTTGAATCGAAGTTCATGGATGATGCAATCCCACCACATTCACGAATACCGAAGTCACCAGATATATTTTGGATAGATGTCCCAGGATGATACAATCCCTCTTCATTCTCAAGGACCAAGGTCACCGGATCACTTTTGTACAGATGTCCCGGGATGGTACAATCCCTCTTCATTCTCGAGGACTGAGGTCACTGGATCACTTTTGGAAAAATGTCCCAGGATGATACAATCCCACTGCAACATCACTACTCCCCCTTTCGAGGAAGGTCTTTTATAAAAACACCAAGCTTGTCTCAAAAGTGTTCAAACTTTACCCGACACAGACACTTCATCAGTACATCATCATCTACATCTTCAATATGTGAATACTGAACTATCACCATCTATATCTCTAGTATGTGAATACTGAAAGCATCATCATCTATATCTTCAATATAGAAATACATAATCATCATCATCTACATCTACAGCATGTAAATACTAAAACATAATCATCTGCATCTTATCTCATATGTAGAAATACCAAATTTCTATGTGTTACAATCGAAACACAGGGTTCTCTGTCATCACAAATCTGGTTATCACATAGAATCATTTTAGTATCCATCTTTAGGTCAAAGAGACCTAATATCAGCTTCTGAAGCCATATGACTTCACAACTTAGCAGATCAATATGCTATGTATTTTGCTTCAGTCATGCTACGAGAAGCACTGGACTGTTTCCTACTAAACCATGAACTCATAGCAGACCCCAAACAAAAGCATCTACCTAATGTGCTTTTCTTGTCTGAGATACTTTCAGCCCAATCTGCATCTATGTAGCCATAAAATCTATACTCATGGCTACCATCATAGTATAGACCAAAGTCTATAGTCCCTTTCAGATATCTCATCACATGTTTTACGACTACTAGGTGAACCCGTCTTGGTTGAACAAGATATTGACTTAAGGTGTTCACAACAAAACAAATGTCTGGTTTGGAATTTGTTAAGTACATTAATGAACCAATGATCTATCTGTAATGAGTCACATCCACTAACTATGATGAGTCATCAGCTTCAGGTTGGAGTCCATGGGTGTGGCCATGACTTTGCATTCCAACATATCAAATCTTTTCAAACTTTGCACTGCATACTTTCCCTAATTGAGAAAGATTCCTTCATATTTCTGGACCTAGGAAATAAATTATTAGACCAAGGTCTAAATTCTTCAGCAGACTTCTTCTTGCATTCTACAATTTGTTTCTCATTCCCTGTCAGAAATAGGTCATCCACATATAATAACAGGATGTCAGGTTCATCTTTTACAACCTTTAGATAAAGGTTAGCATCGACTTTACTGTTGGAAAATCCCATGCTCGTCAGGAAACTATCTATTCTTCCATACCAAGATCTGGGAGCTTGCTTCAGACCATAGAAGGCCTTCTTCAACTTGCATACATGAGTCCATATGTCTTCAACTTCAAATCCTTGTGACTATTTGATGTAAAAATATTCCTTAATCATACCATTAAGGAAGGCTTGTCTTTACTTCATCATGAAAGAAACTACCATGATAGTTATAAACGAAGTATACCTTGCTTCTTGGAGTAAGTGTCTCTTCAGAATTAATTTCCTTTCTAAGAGAATCCACAAGTATTTCCTTACTTCTATCAGCAGCATATTTTATTTTACTGATCCATTTGGAAGATACCACATTCTTTCTTTCTGGTTTGAGTATTATATCCCAAACATCATTCTAGTATCATAACATCTTTCATGAGTTCATCTTGTCAGGTCATCAACATATCCTAGTATTCTGCATTCAACCTTGAAGGTTGGAACCCACTTTACTCTTGGTAAAGTCTCGATCCATCAGGAAGTTGTCCATCATGTCATACCATGTCGAACTCAGATATCTTCTGTAGTCACTCCCCGTGAAGTGGAGTATCATCTTTCCTCTTCATTCTGTACAGGTGGTTCTATGCTTGACATATACTTCCCTTTATGTCTCGAAATAATATCATATACATCATAGCATTCTTTTCTTCATCTTGAGTTATCTCTCATACCCATGGTTGTATTCATCCTTCGAGGTGGATCTACTGCTCTCTGAAGCTCTTTCTTCTGTCATGGTGTCTTTGACCCTGGGAGCTTCAGATTCATGTTTATTGGAGTGAATCTTGAATTGACATCACTTATTCTTTGGAACAAGTCTCATCCTTCTTTTCTTGTAGGAGGTTTCACAGGACCTTTCCTACAATTCAAATGCACTAGTTACATGGTTAGAACTATAAAACATATGCATAACGACAAATTATTTTAGCCAATACAACATTCATCCATGTCTCACGAAAAATTTCTAGATGTCTTCCATCTTTATCATGACATCATTGAGATTGTGCACTAATCCAATATGTCAGCAAAGAGGTTTGATAAGTAGAAATGGAGAGTTGTATGGCACCATGAGCTACTTACCCATCACAATCATATTAGTAGTATATAGTCATTAATGCAAACAATCTATCAAGCATAACACATCAACTAAATATAATCAAATGCATAACAAAACATTATCATGCAATGACAATTGAATACTTATCTTTTATTCATTTTGTGGGTAGACTCCTTATTGATCCTTCTACTTCATCATCTTATTCATTCATGACATCATCATTTCTTATCCAAATTATAAGATGGATAAGAGGTTCTTTAAGAATTGAGTTCTTTACATTCCTCATCACTTGAGGGATCTTCTTTGAATGGTGAGAGATTGATCTTCAATTGCTTCCATCTTCTTCTTCTCTTCTTATGATTCGAGATTCTTCGTCTTCCCAGAGTTTGTTGAAAGTAATTACTTCATTCTGACACACATTCCTTGAATGAATGAATTCTATGATCCTGGGATACCATTCAAGGTGGCTATCACCACTTCTGCATTCTCCAATTCTTCTTCTACCGCTTCAAGATGTTTTGCATTCTGGATCTTCACATTCTTCAACTATTTTCTCAAAGCCATCTTTTGATTTATGTTCTTATCTTCAAATAGCTTGATCGAGGAATCAAACATCTTCAGTGTCTTTAGGGAAGACACTTGTGGTACAAGTTGATCCGTGATTGAATCAAAAATGATCTTCTTGGCCTTGATCAAGTTCTTCTTGTGTAAGGCTTTGAGCCTCATCTCCTTTTGGAACTGGAACCTCTCTACTCATGAAGGTGTCCAATTAATTTTCTTCAGAGAGATCAAATACTTCCATTCTTGGAAGTTGTCAACTTCACCAATCTTTTCATCAAGCTGATGTGATATATCACTTTGAAATGAGAACCTCAAATGCAAATAGCAAAAGATTAGATCTTACCGATTTGAGGTGTCCGTCCTGCTTCTAGAGCTGGCTGATCTAGGGTTTGTCAGAGAAACCCTAATTTTCAAAAATTGGAATCTTTTATATCTGATTGTATAGAAATATATATCTCTTCAAATGGATCTATCCAATGTACTCCCTTTCTGAAAACAGTGGAGAGAAGCTCCCGGAACAGGAAGCCCTAGTGTTCCAATTTATTCTGCAAAAATTCTTGTTACTATTTCTATGATATATCTGAAGTTAATACTCATTTATGTATCCAATTTCTCACTAGGGTAGCCTCGAATGTACCTGATCCAACACCACAGGTTTCATCAGAATTGGTTTCACCAATTGGGATTTATGATCATATTCCCAAGGTGACCTGTTACAGGACTGTTCAAAATAGTGAAGTTGTATGGAATTCCACGTGTCACTGGTTCATCTTCAGGTTCTGAAATTCAGAACCATAGAAATTAAAGTCCGTTCTCTTTCAGAAATATCTTCAATAATTTCATTTGGACCTCTGTAGCCCAAGATATAGCAATTTTCCCTAGGTGTCCTGTTTAGGGATGAATTATGGAAGAGGCTGGAATCCTAACTTGGAGGGATCATAGATCCTATAATATAGTGAATATGAGGCAGAAGTTTGGGCACAGTGTTCATCATAATTATATATTTGGTATTTACAATTTTCAACTCCTGAACCTTTTCCAATATTGGGATGTAGCGAATATACAAAAACTTAGCAGTTTTAGTATTTAGGGTTTTTCTAGCTCCGGGTCAAACTAGGGTTTGACTTTCCTGGATTTTCACCCAACCAAAATATTGATCCAAGTATCTAAACCTTGATTTTGATGAGGAGAGAAATCCTATTTTGGGCTCACTCAAAAATTATTCTTCTACAAGAAGCCCTAATTTCCCACACTAAAAACTGAAGATGCTCGGAATCGAATTCCGCTTCGACAGAAAGATGCGCCCTTCAATGGAGATTCATCCTAGCCTTCTTTTGCTGATCGATTGTGGAGAGAGAACCAAAAAGTAAGAAGCCCTAGATTATGTGTCTACACAATGTCTTCTTTTCAGGGTGGCTCTAATACCATGTTAACTTTTCATATGCTTAGATAAGACATTAGTACTTCATTTCATTTTCATAACAAAATAATATAAACAGGATCACTGAAAGATAGAAAAGCACAACTATACAAAAGGAACACAAAGATTTATCCTTGGAAAACCCTAAAGGGAAAAACCCAGAAAAATATTCCTCAATATAGATGCCCCAAAAAGATAAAAGATAAAACCAACAAGGAGATCAAATCCTGATCCTCCTCCTTCTCCAGCTACTTCTCTTCTCCACTAATGCGCTACACAAGTGAGAGTGTGTGCCCAAATGAGGAGAGATACACCTCTATTTATATTCATCTGTTCACTTCAATTAACTCATCTGACATGTAGGCTCGAGTTAATCATGTAGGATCAAGTTACACATGTAGGCTCAAGTAACCACACTGGGGTGCTAATGACCCACCATTACAATTAGAGGGGACAACCTCATGACTGTTATTAGTTCTTCCGATTAGAAGAATTGGGGTACAATATAATACTAGTGGTTCTCCTAGTAGGACCATCGGGGACCACAAAATATACATATAGAATATTCTTCGAAGTTACAATATTTCAACACATATTTCCTCTGGATCTTTAATAGATCTACTGAGGTAGCGCAAGCTAGGAGAAAGAGCCAGTTTCATTATTTAAAAAGTTGCATCCTTTGCATTTAGCTAGTCATTTTCACTCTCAAAATACTTTCTACTGAATCCATTAGACACCCAAAGGAGATCTTGTCTTTTCAGAAATACAAACATCTTCACCTTCCGTTCATGATAGTCTAAGGATTGGGTGAGAAGAGGAACCGATGAATTCATTTCGAAGTTGTACCTGTAAAACAAAAGAAGGGAATTGTAAGGTCATACAGCCTGCACTTTTGGAATTTTCTTCACACCCATCTTAGTTAATCAAGCAAGCTTGACCAACAATTCCTTTGCTTGGGGTATTAAGTGGTAAATTCTCTGCTTTTGGTGCAGTGCTGTAAGGAGCAATTTTGCTCAAAAAATGATCCAGTAGGAGTTATGTGTAGGATAAGTGCCTTGTCTGTGGAGGCTCTGATACCATATTAAATTGAGCACATAGATATGTGGACAAACACACAACTCACATGATAGATCACACAATTTACTCGGTTATTGAAGAATGAAACAGTGCAAAAAGGCTTGCAGCTGTGAATGCTTTTCATTAATCAAAGAGTAATTAGATAGATAATTACAATGAAGTATAATAGATTTAATAGCCACAAGTAATTTGAATCCACATGAGGAAGTTCGAATTGATTAGACTCTACTTAACTATAGGTAACCGAGACCTTGTCTAAATCACTATCAGAGGACTCGGAAGTTAACTGACCTTGTCTAAACCATAACCGGAGTTCATCGGAGCTCTAAAACACAACTCAAGTGTTACATTCAGTGTTGAATAAGGTTAACTGACTGTGGTAGGTGAGAAATGCGCCCCACATGAGTGTAGTCAAGTAAACCTAGTGCTAACTGAATGTAACTGACTCCCAACTTAGCTTGAATTGTAATTAACTGAAGTGAACTGACCTTGGTTGGTTTCGGCACTCCCAGTGGCTTCCTATATTGTAGGGATTGGTCTAGGAGGCTCCTAAACTGATGCAATCAAGTGCAATCAATGGTAGTGAGCCTCAATTAGTGTTCCCCACACTTTAGTAACTGAAACATGTGCCCCAATTAGGTCAAGTGGACCCAATGGTGTAATGACTATAAATAGACTGAATGGACTCCCGATTTAGACATGAATCCTGATTTAGACATATGACCAAATTTGGACAAGGCAGGATTAATAATCCTAACAGGCACCCCCCCATATGGTGGGTTGTCAACGTCACAACTAGAGCTGCTGTAAGCTATAGCATCGTCGATGACTTGGCCCAAACACCTACAACTGTGTCTGCTCTTGAGGTAGTTAAAACTTTCCCTACATAGTGGAAGTCCTTACTAGCTTCCCTTGGTGCCGTAGACCCCTCTGACTCCAAATTGATCACATTCGACACAGAGAATAGAGAAACACAGATTCCATTAACCATTGCCTTCCAAATCCTGGTATCCATTTGAAATTTGGTTGTGCACCGGTGTATAGTGGACGAGGGGGAATCCACATGTGTTATGTCAACCTAAGTTTGGAAGAATCTTGGATCCCCAATTCTGCAACCATCCTCTACTAATTTGTAGGCTTATGATGGCAACCCCACTAAATCCCAAGGTATTCTTCCCCATGTTCCCATCACATTAGCTGAGAAAATAGTATTGATTAACATAGAGGTTTTCAATGCTCAGTTGGACTATAACATTCTCCTTGGAAGAAGTTATAGCTATGCCATGAGAGCTGTAGCATCAAATGTTTTATGTCTCATGATGTTCCCTCACGACAGGAAAATTGTGATGGTTGACCAACTAACTTATCATGATCCACAAGGGATAACTACAGTAGCCAATGTTATCCCTATAATTAATACCATCGATCCACAAGGGCTAACCACACCCGCCAATGTTATCCTTGTGGCCAACACCATGGTCTATAACATACCAGCCTCCCCATTGTTGAATGTGGGCCCTGGGTTTTTTGTCGATACCACCATGATGGCTTCATTCCCCTTAGTCTCACCACCATTGACAGCAAATGAGACTATGAACTTGTGCATGCTCTCGTCCAACACTGTTGTTCCTAAACATCAACAATAGCCACAGCCCCAACAATAGCTACAACATCATCCGTAGCCACAACATCATCATTAGCTGCAACATCATCCACATCCACAACATCATCAGCAACTACAACATCATCTGTATCCACAACATTATGCGTAGCTGAAACGACAACCCCATCCCCACATGCAACCATCAGGGAATTATTTGGGCTCCTCCCCAGTCCACACAATTCGCTTCCTATTTCCCTCGCATGGTGTCATGAGTAAGCCAGTAATGTCTACCTTAAACTTACCCAATTTCACATTGGGGATTCCTGTGTAGTACCTCGATCCACCAGCCCAAACTTTGATGCCCTAGGTATTATTAATCCACATGCAACCCATTGTGATCAAATCTCATCCTCCACCTATCCCACAAAAACCAACCACTACACCTGCACCCACATCACCACACCCAAAAATGGCTAGGAGCAAAAAGATGAAATCTACCACTGAACCTCGACAGATCCCGACTTGCATCATCTGTGAAGAATAGGGCCATGCAACCCAAAATGGCCTTGATATTCCCATAATCCACACACACTTGGATGCCATGGACACAATAGAGAATATACCCATGGTTGAGCTCCCAAGTGGGCCAATAGTGAGGGACAATTCATCGAGAAAAAACCATGCTTGTGCCCTTTCCAAATTGTATGGACAATATTCTCACCATTTCCAGGATTTGTTTGAGTTTTGAATAGCCTTAGCCAACCTTCAACAACACACCCTTGAATCTGAGATCACTCTAATCAAAGAAGTCCATCCCCTGCCTCCTTCTTCAGACACCATCTCCATTTACCTGATGTCCAGTTCCACAGACCCCATTATCTCCACCATCACTGACAGTCCATCAAACCTGTCTCTTCATTGCTTTTGGAACGATGAGGAGATACTTGAATCCTTAACCACCCTAGAATAATCATGGGATGATATGCACCATCACTCGTTCTTCATCCTTGAATAACTTGTGTCGCAGTCTGACCAGTTTTCTATGGAAACAAAATATTTCATTCATGGGAAAGTCGACTGGTTCAAGAATCCCATCCCAGCACCAAATTCCTTTGAAGAAGGGAACATGGACAACATCTCACCAACCATCAAAATCAACATCTCAACCAATCCTAATATTGTTGAGGAAATCATGCTGGGGGAATCTTGCTCCTCGAAAGAAGTCACTTCCTACAAAGTTCTCTTCCAAGAATTCTGCGACATCTTTTCCTGGTCCTACACTGAAATGCCCGGGTTGGATCCATCCATTATGGAACACCACATCAACACATGGCCCGATGTGGCCCCCATGCACCAAAAGCAACAACCAATTCATTCCTCCAAAGTTTCCATGGTCAAAGCTGAAATTGAGAAGCTGCGCATATCCGACTTCATTTACCCCATTGCGTACACCACCTGGGTTTCAAATCCTATTCCTGTGAATAAAAAATAGGGTACCATCTGAATTTGCACATACTTCTATGATCTAAATTGTACGTGTCCCAAAGACAAATTCCCAACACCCTTCATCGATCATATTATCGATGCATGCACCGAACATGAGGTCTTTTCCTTCATGGATGGCTTTTCCAGATATAACCAAATTCATATCCGGAAAGAAGATCGTTACAAGATTGCATTCACAACCCTGTGGGGAACATTTATGTATCGAGTAATTCCATTTGGTCTAAAGAATAGTGGAGCCACCTTCCATCATGCCATGACATATTGTTTCCATGACCTAATCCACATCATATTGGTCTACCTGGACGACCTTACCGCTCAATCACCAAAACGAGCACAACATATAGATAACTTGTGACAACTCTTTTTGCAATGCTGCAACTACAAAATTCACTTAAATCCCCTAAAATGCATTTTTTGTGTCCCAGCAGGTTGTCTGCTCAAGTTCATCATATCCCATAAAAGGATAATGGTGGACCCCCTCAAAGTTTAAGTTATCCTTGATCTCCCCCCACCACAAACTCGACACCAACTACAAAGCCTCCAAGGAAAGGCCAACTTCCTTCACTGCTTTGTACCAGAGTATGCAACAACATCCCATGGATTCATACACCTACTCTGCACAAAAATCCCCTTTGTTTGGGATCAACAAGCACAGGAATTGTTTGATGCACTCAAACAAGCCCTGGCTTCTGCACCATTACTCTTGGCACTCAAATTCACCCGAGACTTCATTCTTTATGTGTCGGCCTCGGAGAATTCCATTGCTAGAGCCCTGGTCCAAGAATACGATGCTCGCCAGGAGAACAAGATTTATTACGTCAGCAAAAGGCTAATAGGTCCCCCATTACGATATTCACCCAAGGAGAAACTGGCCCTCGCCGTCGTTTTCTTGGCTCAAAATTTGCGCCACTACATCATTGCAAACAATACCCATGTAATGGATGATTCCAATCCAATGTGATACCTCCTAAGCCATCGCCTTCGATAAGGCTGCGTGGCCAAGTGGGTAGTCGTCCTCTAAGAATTCGACTTAGATTTTGTTTCCCCAAAAAGCACAAAGGCAATCGAACTGGCTATGCTCATGACAGATATACCCCCATTGACCATGTCACCACCACCCAAGGATGACCTCCCTGATGGTTTTCTATTCGTCATATCCATGAAAGACCCATGGTATGGGGACATCCTTCTATATATACGCACACAAAAGTTCACATCCCACTTAAACCGTGAGGATAGGCGATGCATCTGACATCAAGCCGCTCGCCACCTTCTGATTGGAGATGTTCTATATCATCAAGGCATTGATACCATCCTATGTTATTACCTCACCCGCGATAAGGCTGAGATAGTCCTTAACAACTATCATAGTGGAGCTTGCAGTGGCCACCTTTCAGGTCTGGAAACCACCCAGAAGATTCTACGTGTCGACCACTTCTGGCCTTCCATCTTCACTGATTGCATATAGGTAGTCAAACACTATCATAGCTATCAGCTCTTTTCCCCAAAGGAAAGAACCCCCGCTGCACCGTTACACCCCGTAGTCACCGTCAGTCCCTTCTGCAAATGGGAAATTGAATTCATGACAATCAACCCTACCTCGGCCAACGGTCATAAATACATCATTATGGTGGTTTATTACTTCACTAAGTGGGCCAAGGACATGCCCACATTTGATTGCAAAAGTGAAATGGTGGCACATTTCTTCTTTAACCCACATTATTTCATGATTTGCTGTCCCTAAAAAATTGGTCTCAGACCTTGGTAAACACATTGAATACACCATTTGACTGAGCTATCAACCATGTTGAAATTCAAAAACTATTACTCATCTTCCTACTACACCCAAGGAAATGGCGAAGTTGAAGCAGTCAACAAAATCATCAACACAATGCTCCAAAGGATGGTAGGAAATCATAAAACCAACTGGCACCACATGTTATTTTCCACCCTATGGTATTACTGCACATCCACAAAAAATGCAATCAGTTTCACCCCTTTCCATCTAGTATATGGCGTTGAATCAGTACTTCGTATAGAGTGCCAGATCCCATCACTCCTCCTTGTGGTAGAAATCCTTCCTTATACTTCATCTTTGGAAGAATGACTCATCCAAATCAGGCAAACCATAGAATACCACTGAGCTTCCCTCCAAGCCATTGAAGTAGTAAAAACACGGTCAAAGGCCCATTATGACTCCCATGTCCACCCTCGCACCTTTAGCAAAGGCGATATGGTTCTGGTCTATGACCAACCCAGTGACAAGTTGGGAAAAGGAAATTTCAATTCAATGTGGTACGACCCATATATCATCCACCATTGCCTTAGAAAAGGGGCATACATGCTTATTGACTCTGATGGACAACTCTTGGAGGACCCCTGTAATGGGCTCTACCTCAAGATATCTTATGCTTAACATCACCAATGACTCACTTGGTTTCCCTTTTTTTACAACGTTTTACCACAAATCAGAGACCCCCATTCAAGGGCAGCACCATTAGCTACTAATTCAAAGTCACTTGGATCCAGATCAAGACACCTCTCACACCTTTGGACTCAAAATTTTGTCCTCTATCCTCTAATGAGACCATCATCTCATGTTTAACAAGTAATTTTCGGGGCCACTTCCCAAGAGTTACCTTGGTTTACATACCACATTGTGATGTAAGTGTCTTCGGACCTGTACTTACATCACACCTTCCTACCACAACTCATGTGGGACTCCGGACCATCTCCCCGGAAGGCACATCATTTTATTTCAACATACAACTGTCAAATCCATCCACCGCACCTTACGGGGGTCTCTAGACAACCACTCGGAGGGAGGACCATTTATTTTGCATGCATTTGGCATATAACTTCCTTTGGAATTGCACTCACATCATATGTAGTCCAGTACATTCACCACAACTCACACAAGACTCTCATGACCTCTGTTTGAAAGCCACCTCGGTTTGCCTGCCACTATCCCACCAACTCGTGTGCCTCTACTGCTATCTATCCCATGCATGTATTGGTATGTTCAAGAGTCACCTGTTCCATCCATACTGCACAGATGACCCTTGGACCGCTATCCATTGTCCCAACATGGGGGCACCATTAGTTCCTCCTTGATCAGTTGACCATACCGGAGTTTCCGTTAAGCTCTTCTCTGACTCCGAAAAGAATGTAAAGATTGTCGAGCATAGCTCTTTGCTTTCTCGCTCATTAAAGTATAAGAAAGGGTGTCTACATCATCTCGTTTATCTCCTTTTACAGATTATGTAGACTACCATCTGAAAATGAGCACCTTGGCACATTCAAGCCAAGACCATAAAATTTCCTCATATGTTCTCACATCTTTCGGTTATCTCCCTCATGCTTCTTGTCAAGGAAACACCATTGCCTTAGCCAGTTGCAGGTCTCCCTCTGTCAATGACAACACACATATTCCATAGGATAGACCCAGGGGTCCCTATATCCTAGTTTCATCAACCTTATTGATGAGTTCCTTGGAACACTTGAGAGGAGTCCTTAGTGCCTCTCGGGATGGTTGTTTCTCACATGCTCGACTCTAGCAACATCATCGCACTGTTGAGATTCATATAGGGTATTGGTCCGTGTAGTATGTGATCGAAGACCCTGGATGTCACCTGACTTTAGTACAGTGATGAGTCTATTCGAGGGACCCCAACAGGTTCATGTCCCTTGTGATTTTCGAGTTGCATTGGAGACAGTGTTCAGAAGCCCCAACAGTGCTTCTATATAGATTTATGATTGATGTAGCATATTTGTACCATAGAGACTCCGAATCTCCTTCCGTGAGTCCATACAACTATGTACCATTCAGTAGACCAATAGTTATAAAGATATAGCATTCCATGAGAATTCCATGAGTCCAATGTAGTAGTTCTTTAGATTAGTATTGTATTCAGCCTCTTCTTGAGGCAACCACTATGTATCATCAGTTGTACATAATCATCTCTTGCATTGTAGTGTTAGAATAATCAACCCATATTTTACCCACTTAGACATTAATTCATTTATTTTTGTCTTATTTGCCTAGTTCATGTGTCCCACCTTGTGCAAGTTGCTAATTGCCTATCCATAGAGGTCAAACTTTCCATATCTGACTCATGTAGCGCTTGGGAAAGCCTTAGGAATCAAATCTGCTTTATTCCTGGCCTCCTAGGTGCCTATCTGCTTTTTCTGCTTTATTGCCTGCTTTTTCAGTGTTTTAAGGCACATGGGAAAGCTAGACTAGGTGAGGTGAACTTGTTTTTTGTCCTACACATCCTCCTCTCTTTTATCCATGCAAAAGCATATATGAGCTGCCATTCCACCACTCTTTAGCTTGCCTATGCCTTTTTTCCAATTCGTTAGCTCCATGACAGATTTGGGATCCAGCTTTTACACCTATGGGGGAATTGCTTATTTTTGGTAAGCCTGCTTTATGCTAGATTTGGATGCTTCCTCATGCATTCAATTTATTCATGTATTCTATTTATTCAGAATCCTATGATATTACAGGGTTGGCTATTGTACACTCAGTTAATATAATTTTTTGTTACAGCTCCATATTCAGTCTCTCTTGTTAGCAATTTTGCATGATCAATTGATAATTGTTGTGGGTAAAATTAATCTATTGCTGGCATGAATTTATACATGGTATTAGATCCATTGTAGGTTGTTTCTCTCCTTCAAAAATTGTTTTGCAGGTTCGACATCAAGACTGGGAGCCTTCTACTGACAGTCGGGATAGATTTTCTAAAGCTATGGATTCACAGAAAACTATCTTGACTCCTTTCAACTATTTTGAATGGAAAGCAGAGATGGAGATCTTGTTGAGAGAGAAAGGCCTCTCTAGGGTGACTATGGCTACAGAAGCAGAGCCCAATGCTGCTACAGATAATATCAAATGGCACAATCGAAGAGATGAGGCCTATGGCCTCCTATGTCTCAGTATTTCCTGAGACCTCCTTTTCCATCTCGATGGATTAACTTCACCGGATCAAGTATGGGAGAATCTTTCTGATCTTTTTGGAAAGACAGATGAGACGAGGGGACATCAGATCGAAAATGAGCTGATTTATCTAAGTCCCAGTAGCTTTGAATCCCTGCAGCTATATTTCTCCAAGTTCAAAGCACTAGTTTTGCAGCTGAAGCAGTGTGGTATCGAAAAGAAAGATGATCGGCTCGTATTGGCCATCCTCTCGAATCTAGGACCTGACTACTCAGTCTTTGTTTCGACCTTCTATGCCACAAAACTCACAGCTCGAACCTGGAAGATGCCTAGCCTTGCAGATTTCATGGAATCTCTCACACAAGAACAAGACATGCTGGTGATGATGGGCACCATCAAACCATCCAAAGATCAAGCTTTGATTGTTGGAGATTCGAGGGTGGATTCAAAAAGCAAAAAGAAAGCTAAAAAGCCACCTGAGCAAAAGAGAGACAAGAAGCAGTCTCCAGAGGATCAACAAGGTCCCAAGAAAAATACCCAGAAGAAGAAAAACAAAGGTGAAATGAACAAGTGCTCATACTGTTCAAAGGGCAATCACACTAAAAGCTCTTGTATGAAAAAGTAGATTGATATGCTGACCCAACTCCTAGAGAAGAATGGCATCTCCCTTCCAGAAATCTCAAAGAAGAGAGAAGGAGGATCAAGTTCTGATGACAGAGAGAGAGTTCATGCTCTAGTTTATGGCACATCAAGCTCACCCAGTTTTATCATAGATTTTGGAGCTTCAAGACACATGGTTTTGACTAAGGAGGCCTTCTCCTCACTGGATATGTCGAAAGGACCATATATTGTATTGGGAGATGACTCTCTCACTGAAAGTAAAGGAAAAGGAAGGATAGATCTTGATCATGGTCAGTTCAACAATGTGTTGTATGTCCCTGGTCTCACCTCCAACCTCCTGTCAGTGTACCAGATGACCCATACTGGGTCTCCTAAGAAGGTCATATTCTCCCCCGATGAAGTTGAGATCACAGAAATCTCAACTGGTAGATTCATTGCAAAAGGAGTTGTGAATCATGCTCAAAAGGTATACATGTTCTCACACTTCCTACCTTACTCAAACCCCTCTACTCTTCTTATCCATGCTAATGAAGCTAGCAAGCTGTGGCATGAAATATTTGGCCATCTAAATTACAAGTATCTGTCTGATATTAGTGAGAAATAAATGGTCATAGGGTTGCCCAAGATAAAATTTTCCAAAGGAGTCTGCCAAGGCTATATCCTAGGAAAACACCCAGAGCACAAATTTGAGAAAGCTAGTCATGAGAGAACCTCTGCACCCCTTGAGCTGATTCACAGTGACGTTGCTGGCCCATTCCCTCATATGTCCATGAGTCAGGCCAAATATGCATTGACCTTTATTGATGATTTTTCCAGGTATTGTTGGGTTCACTTCATGAAACACAAGTCTGAAGTTTTTGGCCTATTCAAAGTCTTTAAGGCCTTGGTTGAAAACCACTGTGGAAGGAAACTCAAGGTCCTCAGATATGAAAATGGCGGTGAGTATGTCAAGTCTGATTTTATTAACTATTGTGTAGATGCAGGTATTCAGATGCAACATTCTATCCCTTACACACCACAGCAAAATGGTGTTGCTGAGAGGAAGAACAGATCACTAAAGGAGATGGCAACATGCATGATGGAGGCCAAAAATTTGCCACCAAAGTACTGGGCTAAAGCTATCAACTATGCAGCCTATATCTAGAATAGGGTGCCTCACAAACAGCTTGATGGCATGACTCCCTTCGAAACATGGAGTGGGCACAAGCCAGATGTGACCCATTTTAGGATTTTTGGCTCAAAGTCATGGGCTAGAATCCCGACAGAGAAGAGGAAGGATTTGCAGCCCCAAAGCCAAGAGTGTCTTTTTGTTGGATAATCTGAAGATTCAAAAGGGTACAAGTTGATAAATTTTAGCAAAAATAAATCCTTCATTGAAAGGTGTGTTCAGTTTGAAGAAGAACCCCTTGCAGAAGTGGAAGTTGGTGAAGCCTCTTCACCACCTGAACCTCAAGAAGTAAGTAAAGAGTTTGTTGAACATGCTGATTCTGATTTTTCTGATGGATATGAGTTTATTGTAGACCCTAAAAGCCCCACAAGGCCAAAATGGGCAGCCAAGACACTACATGCAACAGGTGAGCTAGCTGGGGATCCCAATGACCCAAGGAGGACTAGATCTCAATTTGAGAGTGGTATGTGCATGAAGGATCCTATGTTTGATGAAAAATGATATTTGATGGTGGATTCTGATCCTCAAACATATGAAGAAGTAGTAGAATATCCAAGATGGAAAGCTTCCATGAAGGAGGAGTTCAGCTCAAGAGCAACACATGGGAGCTAGTGGATCTTCCTCCTGGAAGAAAGTTAGTCCAGTGTAAGTGGGTCTATAAGACCAAGTTTGTTCCTGATGGTTCACCACTGAAGTACAATACTATATTTGTAGCTAAATTATACTCACAGGTTCATGGCATCGATTACAATGAGACCTTTGACCCAGTGGCAAAGATGGATTCCATCAGGCTAGCTCTAGCCATTGCAACCTCAAGGCAATGGGAGGTACATCATATGGATGTAAAATGTTCCTTCCTTAATGGATATCTCACTAAGGAGATATACATGCAGCAGCCTCAAGGTTTTCTACTAACCCTTCTCTTGTGTGCAGGTTGAGAAAGTCATTGTATGGGCTAAAGCAAGCCCCCAGGGCTTGGTATGCCAAGATAGATAGCTTCTTGCTATCTCTGAATTTTGTTCGGTACAAATCAGATCCAAATTTCTATTTTAAGTCTGTTAATGGTTCATTAATGATCATTGTGTTATATTTTGATGACCTCCTCATTACAGGAAGCTCACGAGCTGAGATTGCTTCCTTAAAACGAGCTATGAACCAAGCCTTCTCCATGACAGATTTGGGGCTCTTAAGTCAATTTCTGGGGCTTGATATTGCTCAAACCAAAGCTGGAATAAAGGTGCACCAGTCGAAGTATGCCTTGGATTTTTTGATCAAATTCAGAATGCAAGACTGCAAAGCAAGCAAAACTCCTTTCCTTTTAGGAGTGAAGCTGGAGGAAGATGATTCTCCACCGATGGTAAACAATACACTGTATAGGCAATTGATTGGATGTTTATTGTATCTGACACATACTCGACCTGATATTTGTTATGCAGTAAGTTTGGATTCTAGATTCATGGATCAGCCTCATGAGATCCATTGGAAAGCAGCCAAAAGGATCCTTAACTTTGTTTAGGTAACAAGGACACATGGGATCCTCTATAAGGAAAAATCTGATCTTGATTTGATTAAATTTACTGACAGTGATTGGGCAGGTGATAGCACAGACAGAAAGTCCACTTCAGGATATGTGTTCATGCTTGTAGAAGGGCCAATCAGCTAGTCAATCAAGAAACAGAGTGCCATTGCACTCTCATCTACAGAAGCTGAGTATAGAGGAGTTGTTAATGCAACAACTCAGTGTTTATGGTTGCAGGGTTTACTTGGAGAGTGTGGTTTTGAACCTGAGTACTCAACTACCATCTACTGTGATAACCAGAGTACCATTCAAATCTACAAAGATCCAGTTCAAAATCATAGAACCAGACACATTGAGATTCACATGCACTACATCAGAGAGCTTGTGCATGATGGCATCATTCACCTACTTTTCTGTTCATCTTCAGAACAAGTAGCTGATATCTTCACCAAAGAATTTTGTGAGAAGACCTTCAGCAATCTCAAATCACTACTGGGGATTGCTGATCATGCTGTAAAGGCATGAGTGGAGACAAGATTCTACAATTTTGTTTTATAGTCCATGTTTAAGGGAGGATTTTCCCAAGTTGGTTTTGCCTCTTTCCTTGGTTGTATTGACTTGCAGTATGTAAAAGGGTGACTTAGCCTTGTTGCTAGGTCCTATATTTTTTATTTATTACTCATAAATTCAGGCTTAAGGGAGGGTGTTAGAATAATCAACCCATAGTTTACCCACTTAGACATTAATTCATTTATTTTTTGTCTTATTTGCCTAGTTCATGTGTCCCACCTTGTGCAAGTTGCTAATTGCCTATCCATAGAGGTCAAACTTGCCATATATGACTCATGTAGCACTTGAGAAAGCCTTAGGAATCAAATATTCTTTATTCCTGGCCTCCTAGGTGCCTATCTACTTTTTCTGCTTTATTGCCTGCTTTTTCAGTGTTTTAAGGCACATGGGAAAGCTAGACTAGGTGAGGTGAACTTGTTTTTTGTCCTACACATCCTCCTCTCTTTTATCCATGGAAAAGCATGTATGAGCTGCCATTCTACCACTCTTTATCTTTCCTATGCCTTTTGGCCAATTCGTGAGCTCCATGACAGATTTGGGATCCAGCTTTTACACCTATGGGGGATTTGCTTATTTTTGGTAAGCCTACTTTATGCTAGATTTGGATGCTTCCTCATGCATTCGATTTCTTCATGTATTCTATTTATTCAGCAGCCTATGATATTACAGGGTTGGCTATTGTACACTTAGTTAATATAATTTTGTGTTACAGCTCCATATTTAGTCTCTCTTGTTAGCAATTTTGCATGATCAATTGATAATTGTTGTGGGTAAAATTAATCTATTGCTGGCCTGAATTTCTACATGTAGAGATTAGATCACATCATTCTTTTGACATCGTATGAGCATGGGGATTCCTGCCTCGTCCATATACATGTCACACATTATTTGTATCTCACCCATTGATGGGAACCATATTAATACAAAAACCAAAAGCCACCATGCCCCACCCTAGGAAGCACAATCTCTCCCCAGAAAATCCTATGATGTCCATCGGCCATACAATGAGCTCCTTACCTCACACATTAGGGGGAAATCTGTTAACCCAAAAAAATCCCTCAATGAGCTCTACGTAACCTACACCACCCAAAGACATATATCTCACTACCCTCATTTGACCCCCACACCCTTACAAAGGCTCAAAAACATGTAAAAGGGACTAGAAACCCATAAAAAGATCCAAAATAGCTCTCATAGGGGCTAAAACCTCCAAAAACGGGCTAAAACCACTCAAAGGAGCTTAAAACCCCAAAAGGAGCTAAGAATTGGGAGAAAGGGGCTTAAAGCCCAACAAAAGGGGCTAACGCCCTGATCAAGGGCTTAAAACCCTAAATCTCTAGAAAAAACTATAAATAGAGGGGTGGGGGTCACTCTCAAAACACTCCTTCTCTCCCTATCGTTATGTTTCCCGTGTGAGTACCTTGAGACCCTTTGCCTCTCAATTCATTCACCCTCCCTCTCCTCCATTGCTCCACAAGCCAAGTATCCATCCCATAGAGAGAGGTGCTTCCAAATATAGGGCATGGTGTCCCATTTCCACCAAGACTAAAGGTATAACTATGTTTTATTTCATTTTCATTCTATTTTTCTAACTTATTTTGTTTGCAGGTTTTTTTGCTAATGGTTTGCTGCAGGTTTTACCTTGATTTCTTGTAGCCATATTTTGTTTTCTAACCATTTTCTGCAGGGTTTTCATAGCTTAGATCTAACATTTATTTGCAGGTTTCATTTCATCAACAGGAACCCTAACCTTTCATCCTATAGACGGTAGATAGTTATTCCTGCTTGTAGCTAGGGTGAAAGCCCTACTACATGGACTATATTATCCTTGACCTAGAATCCGATGTTAACATTTTAACGTGCCAGACATGGGAAATAATGGGAAAGCCACCCCTAGAATTTTCCCCAATTCAATTAAGGCTTGCTAATAAGGAAATGGTCCTGCCCATTGGTAGATTGAGTCAGGTCCAAGTGGATATTGAAGGATTGCACACTTTTGCAGACTTCAAGGTCATCAATATAGTAGATGATACTAACTCATATCCTACGCTGTTTTGGATCAATTGGATGATGGAAAATCAAACCATTATAAAGTTCAAAAGAAGGATCCTATCTTTGGAAGAGGATTTGATGAGGGTAGTTGCACCCCTCGATCCATTGTAAGGACAGAGATATGTTGAACCTGTGTTCAACGAAGGGAAAGCTGATCACATTGATAACATCTATAATGTCACTAACCTTAGGGAGGATTATATTAATCCTACTGTGGATGGTAACCTGAGATGGAGATGCACGAGTTCATGTACATCAGACTCAGGAGATGCACTTGAGAACTAGAAGAACCAATTACATGAAGTCTCTATGAGGAGATGTGCCAGGATAACTAAGTCTTTTCGACGAGTGGAAACTCAGTCGCGGCCGCTGCCTACATATGAAGGATTTCTTAACTTGGAAACATTTTTTTATTGAGTTTGAAGAATTAGTAATAGAGCCGCAATGACTAGATGCATTGGAATTTGCGTTAAAAGCTACACCAACACGATGGTGGGGTATGCACAAAAGATCGATAACTGAATGGCCATAGTGCAGACGGCTATTATAAGTAAGGTTCAGAGACGAGGTCACAATGGTGACACAAAGGTATACAAGGTTATCAGACCATTTTGAACACTTGGAGTAGTGTTCCACAACATTCTAAAACTACCCACACTAGGAGTGGGTTCACCATTTCATCCTTACTCTCGAAATGGCACCGAGAGGCTGGTACACATCTATGGAGCTACGCCAAGAAACAAGGGAATGGGAAAAGGTTGCACATAATTTCACATACACATTCCAGTTCATAGATGAGCAACAAATATTTTATATTGTGTTGAAGACTATTAAGGAGAAGATATTCACTAAGATCCCACTCGAGGTTGCGTATTCTCAACCCTGCACTGCACATTCCCACCAGTGCTATGAGACCTTTCAGCATTGGTTGTCCTACTATAACCTCTCCAAAGACTGAGAGGATGATCCGACTAACATCAATATCCCAAAATCAGAAGGATCGCTTGTAGTAGAAGGAAGCAACATTTCCAATGAGCAGTTCATCAAGCCATTAAAGGTCAAGAAAGTTAAAATTGGGTCAGAGGAAAACCCAAAATTTGATAACATTGGAGACTATTGAGATGAAGAGACAGTAGCCAAAATCACTGATCTATTACATGAATTCCAGGACCTATTCCCAATGAACTTCAAGGAAATTAAGGTGATAGTAGGATATTTGGGAGAAATGAAAATTCCACTCAAACTCGACACAAGACTGATAAAACAATGCCCGTATAGACTAAATGTGTGCTATAAAAAAAATGTGAAAGCAGAACTGGATCGAATTTTGGAGGTAGAAATCATTGAACCTATTGAAGAGTTAGAGTGGATAAGCCCTATAGTGGTTCAGGACAAGAAGGCGACAGGAGAGGTCAGGATCTGTGTTGACCTTAGGAAACTAAATGATGCTTGCTTACATGATCCATTCCCAACACCATTTACAGATGAAGTCCTAGAGAGTGTCGATAGACAAGAAATGTATTCATTCACAGACGGATTCTTGGGTTACCATCAAGTCAGAATTGTGCAAAAGGACTGCCACAAGACAACCTTTGTAACAGAATGGGGATGCTTCCAATACATGGTAATTCCCTTTGGCCTTAAAAATTGTCCTGCTATTTTCTCTAGAATAGTAGTTTCTGCTTTTAAAGATTTCATTCATAGGTTTCTTGAAGTATATTTTGATGACTAGATGGTCTTTGGTCTGGTAAGAGACCATATTGACAATTTGCACATGATGCTGGAAAGGTGTCGCCAGTATCAAATTGCACTGAATTTGAGAAAATGTATATTTTGCACACCATTTGGTGTACTTCTAGGCCATGTAGTATGCTATGAAGGAATCCTAGTCGATCCCGCGAAGGTGGCAATTATTATGGACCTTCCACTGCCCACATCGTTCATGCAAATTAGATCCACTTTAGGACATACTAGATAATATCAAAAATTTATAAGAGGATATGCAGAGATAACTACCCCAATGGAGAAGCTACTAAATAAAGACACCAAATTCAAGTGGAACAAGGACTGTCAAGGGAGTCTGGATAAGCTAAATAAAAAAAAGGCCATTGCGCTGATATAAATATTCCCACACTAGAAGAAGGAATTCCATGTACATGTTGATGCATCATCAATTGCACTTGGTATAGTATTCACCCAACCAGGAGAGGGTGCAATTGACCACCCAATCACATTTTCCAATAGGAAACTGTCAACATCAGAGAAAAACTATACCACAACTAAAAGAGAAGGGATTGTAATGGTCTATGTGCTACAAAATTTTAGACATTATCTATTGGGTTGACACTTCAAAATGTTTGCTGACCATTCTGCGCTAAAGCACCTAGTCAATAAGCTATTTTTGGGGGGGAAGATCTTCCAGTGGCTCCTCCTATTTCAATAATTTCACTTTGAAGTCATTGTAAAGCCAAGCCGACTAAATGTTGCACTAGACCACTTGTTGCGCATTGAAAGTGGTGAAGAACCAAACAGCTTAGAGGATAATATGCCTGATGCACAACTATTTTCTATCAATGTTGTCGATAAATAATTTGATGCTATTATACACTTATTGAATATAGGCTATGCACTTGAAGATTATACAACATGGAAAAAGAAACAACTAGCTGTCAAGGCCACAGACTACACACTAATCATGGAACAACTATATAAGTTGGGACCAGATGAAATACTGTGTAGATGCGTCTTTGATCATGAAAGGCAATGGGTAATTGCTAAAGCACATGTGGGTGTCTCAAGAGGACACTACACCAGGAAGGAAACAGTGTGCAAGATTTTGCAAGCTGGACTCTGGTGGCCAACTATACATATGGATACAAGGAAGTACTTTTGTAACTGTGATAAATGTTAAAGAATAGGTAAACCATCACGACGTGATGAAATTCCACTTGCACCTCAAATTACACTGAAGGCCTTTGATAAATGGGCAATTGATTTTTTCGTCCCTATTAGTCCACCAGGGAAACACATTGGTGTGTGCTATATTATAATTGCTACAGATTACTTGATAAGATGGGAGGAAGCGGCACTTGTGAAAGATTGCACCACAACAACTGTGGCGACATTTATTTTTGAAAATGTAGTAACAAGGTTTGGTTTCCCAAAGATCCTTATCAGTGACCAAGGTACACATTTTGTAAATAAACTAATTACTAAATTGACTGTAGAATTCCAAATCCAACACAAGAAGAAAACTCCCTACCATCCTTAAGCAAATGGAACTATTGAGGGATTCAACAAGATACTAGAGAATGCATTGACCAAGGTTTGTAATGTGCACAGAGATTATTGGGACCAAAAAATCTTAGCAGTATTATGGGATTACAGAACAACATGCAAATGACTAACTGGGTACACTCCTTTCCGTTTAGTCTATGGACAAGAAGCAGTCGTACCCATGGAATACATTGTGCTAAGCCTATGAATTGTTGTGCTAACAGAAATGAAAGATATCGATGTCATAGAAGAAATAATTGCGTAGGTGATTCAAATGGAAGAAGAACACTTCATTGTGGGCTTCCATCAAAATGTGGAAAAACAACGGAATAAAGAGTGGCATGACCACCACATCAGAACAAAGCAGTTCAAAGTTAGCAGACTTGTTCTAATGTATGACAACAATTTCTTTAAGCACCTAGGTAAGCTCAAAACACATTGGCTAGGCCCATATGTGGTTACACACATTACTGAAGCAGGTGCAGTAAAACTACAAAATATGGATGGAATACCAGTTGCTGGTATGATCAAGGAAAACTGATTAAAACCATACTGTGATGACTATGGTGTGGCCCCATAAGGTTGAGGCATGCAGCAAAAAAAAATATCTAAACGGAAGAAGGAAACAAAAGAAACATCTCCAGCGAAACCTAGGGCAGAAAAAGAAAGTTGCACTGAGGAATGGAATGCTATAAACTTGATAACAAGCTAGCTAAGAGACAACCGGAAGTCAGTGGAATAAAATTGGTAGACACCGATGGACTGTTAAATGCATGATTATTCCAAAATATTTGGCACTTGCAACAGCTCGATGGAATTAATTTGAAAATTCCAAGGAGAATGGTAGCGTGCTTTTTGGTCCCATTCGCCGTATTAACCATAGCTACTCTAAAAGGTACATAAATAAGACTAAGTGTGTGAGTAAAGATGATGAGGGATGAGCCCATGTGCTCCATCAAACACCCCATCATTGCCTCCAGTCATAGCCTGGATGCTCAATCACCTATAAATATCATTCACCTCTATCATGGTAACCTTTACATTGCCTTACAGAGCCAAGAGACCAAAGAGCCAAGCCAACTGAGCCAAGAAACCTTCAAAGTGAACCAGAACCCTACCTCAAAGCTGAAGTCCATGTTTTTTGAGCTATCAAGTGACAGTGAAGACTCCAATGTTTAACCAGCTTCACCCTACCCAATAGTAGAGGTCCCTTACGTCCCTGCACTAACCCACCCAGTTAAGAAGATGAAGAAGACACAGGCTAAGCCAAAGGTGCTGCAGAGGCCACCATGCCCACTACCGATAGAAGGCCAACTGACATAGGTATCTGTAACCCGACCACTAGTGAAACTGGCTAGGGTACAAGTTTATGCACCTAAAGGTTTGTCGAGTACAAACCTCCCCACTTCCTCTACTCCCCCAGTGAAGCTACCAAAATATCGTAAAGCTGACCCGGTTCTAGCACCACCACCACCATTGGAAACAGAGATTATCTATGAAGAAAAGAACTTGCTACCCACATATGTGTCACCTAGGGTCGCAGGTGCAACAAGAGTGACAGTGGATGTGTAGGATGAACTCGAAGAGCCCACCATTCCAGAAGGTGTCCCATTGACCTCGAATATCACCCGTAAACTTCAAGAATTGAATTTTGAACACTACGACACCAAGAAACTAGAGGATCTGGAAAGATATTGATTCATGGTCGCAGTGCCTTTTGTACCACCGAATGCAGACATAGTTTCTGCAATGGAATGGGCACGGGGATTGAAGCAATCCAACATCTTAAACTTGCTCCTTATGCCTCATTTCGGCCAAGCTACCCTAGTCGAGATGTATGTCAAGAAACTCCTAGTATGCTTCCATAGATGTTACCTCTGGTTGGACAAGCCAATAAAGGTAGCGGTCGAACTGGTCTCAGACATCACATGTCTCCTGCAACAAGGATTCGATCTGGACCTGTATCTATAGAAGGACAGGGAAAAGTTGAACAAGAATAACATGAAGGACAAGTACCAAATTGTCCGCGGCGAAAAGGGCTACCTCATTATCTCTATCATTGAAATTGCTGTAAAGTCTACAGCAAAAATTTTATGCAGTAAGGTGCTGCACAAGATGAGGCCTACTAAATGCACTACCACAATAGTAGAGCTAGTAGGATAGTGCACGCAAGGAGTGTAAATTAACTGGTCCCAGTTCCTATTGAATGAACTACTAGATGACATGGTTGACGTGTAGGAACTTCTCGTGGTGAAGTTCCACTGCTTGTGGCTTTTGATTCTGATCTCTTTTGTAGCCTAGACTCCTCCACTAGACTATCAACCCATGGACATCCTAGTGGACTTCCTCAATGCAAAGTTCCTGAACCTCTAGGACCACAAAGATAGCAAGAGCAAGACAGATACACATATTGAATTCTTTCTCCAAGGAGAAGAATTTAGATAGATCATGTGCAAGAAGTACCGACTGAAACCTACAATGGTGATCAAGTATCCATTCATTCACTTCTAGGTAGGGCTGCACAACATCATCCTACATCCACGCAATGACCCCAAGAATCGGACACTCTCAACTTTCTTCATCATCAGGGATGCAGATATTGAGAGGAAAATCAAATACTGGCCCAAAGAATGGATTAGCCAACATGTGGAGGTTCCTAAGGAACAACAAGCGTAGCAGGGGGTTCCATAGTAGAACCCTCCCTAGGACCATGCCATATCAACACCTAGGAGCATCAAAATGATTCCTAGGTTGAAGAAGAAGAAGAAGAAGAAGAAGATGAAGAGAAAGTGCAAGACCCAACCAATAATAGTGACAAAGACATCCCTACTGAGGATGTGGTGCACGCTAAAAGAAATAGGAAAAGAAAGGGCAAAGAGCCCATGGATGAAGATGCAAAAACTTTAGGCATCTTGTACAGGAAAAGGTAGAGGGCTAATCGACCCCAATTCCTTAGCATAGCAGAAGAGGATATGACTCTTCTTAGAGAGGTGGTCACTAAAGTAGTTGAGTCTACTTTGGGTAATATGACGCACAGGAAAACCAATTGGACGGATTCACTCGCTGCAAAAGTTAAACTCCTCACAGAGACAATCACCGAAGTGTATGACACCGTGTAGACTGAAACTTATGGTGTAGACCCAGCAGACACTTTGGTGATGTCGGTGCTACTCCCACCCTTAAAAATAGAAATGTCTGCGTAGGCATTTTGTACAGAATAAGCACAAAAAGAGGCAAGTGTCCATAGATTTGACACATTAACATTGCATTTCTCCAAGCTGACATTACTGCAAATCTATTCCATTTAGCATGCCGCAGCTATAGAGGTGAGAAGTGTAAATAGGTCATTAAGTGGAAATAGGAAGACCTATAAGCATAAGTGCAGAGGCATGCTTCACTGGAATAAGCCATAAGGGAGGCAGCCGTAGAGCTATTAGGGGATGAGGAAGAAGAGGAGGTATAACCTATCCACAAGCTGAGGTAGTTATCCAAAATAGCCACAGATCTGAAAATCAGGTTCAAGAATTAAAGACCAACCAACAACCAAGCACACCCCCCAAAGTTGTTCAGTAAAGGAAACAATCAACACATCAAGCTTTTGGCTGGCTTAGGGAACTTGAAGAGGTCTGTACAGAGGAAATGGAAACAATTGTCACAGTATGGGAGAAACTCATCGAGGATGAGACTACGAAGCAGCTTGTTGAGTAGGTACAACAAGAAGAACTCCAAGTAGTGGAAGTAAAGGCAAAAATTAAGAAGCTGCCAATAAAGGAGAATATTTCCAAAGGTGCTGAGCTCAAGCAGCTCTAGGATCAGGTAATAACCCTGCGCAAGCAAGAAATTAGGCACAACCAAGAGACAGATGACAAACAAACCGAAGCTGAAAGGGTGACATGGCTAATTTAGCCTATCTAGGAGAGAATCCATGAGTTAACATAGATAGTGGCTGATGAGTCATTGGAACACCCTAGCTCCGACTGAGTGCAAGAACTGGAGCAGTAGGAAGAATAAGCCCGCCGGGAGATAGAATGGATTACAACACATATTTCATTAAATTTGGAAATATTCTATTACAAGGACTTCATCCACATTGAGTTTTTTTGTAAATCTCTAAATACATATTCTATTAAATCTAG
>LPNX010117133.1:77363-101123 GCA_001517045.1 Pseudotsuga menziesii
GCCAAATTCCAATCTCAAGATATTCATTCTTAAAACACATTTCAAGAATTTTTTTTGCATGTGGATGAAACCATATTTGTTTTTTATCTATTGCGCAATCTGTAACCCTTCCCATTTTCTCAATATGTTCTCTTGTTGCATCATCATCAACGCCGTAATAAAAAATGTCTTTTAATTCAAATATAACTAATTTTTTTCCATTTATTTTTTCTGCAACACAAAAACAGATAAAATAGTCAAGCCATTGTATTCATGCTACAAAAATCATTAAGAAATAATTGTTGAAAAAATACACTCACCTTGAGTACTTTGTATACTGGTTTCAGATTGGCCATTACTTTGTCGCAATATCTGCATTGAACCTAGAGAATAAAACGTTAAACCTTTAATGGAATACCAATTTAAATATTCTTTTGATCTATTTTTTTAATATAACACGTTTATTACTTAATTGGTAATGAAAGAAAACATTTGCAATGCCACTTTTAAAAAGAAATACATATATACATCTTTAATATTGTGATAATTGTTAGTTTTATTCTTTTTATTTGTCCCCATAATAAACATCTAAAATGTTATCATTCTTACAAGGACTAAAATTTTAAAATAACAAAAAAACAGCACAAGTTAGAAATACCTAATATGATATTATGTTTATGATTATAGATTTGCACTTCATCATTCTCTTTGTTCTCCTTATTTGTCTATGTATTAAACATTAAAAAAATGGTGAAAATGAATAAAAATCATTAAACAAATGAGAATTACAAGTTTACAAGCTATACATATCTAATATTAGATTGTGTTCATGATTTTAACATTGTTTCACTATCTTCCTATTATTATCTTTGTTTGTGTTTGCCTCTATAATATACAACTAATATCTTATGAAATGTTACAATGAATTAAAATCACTAAATATGAAAACAAGCAAGAAAACATTTTTATATACTTGATACGATATTGTGTTCTTGATTACAACTTTGTTCCACATTCTCCTGATCAATGTCTTTGTTGTCATTGCTAGTCACTATAATAAACATGAAAAATATTATGAATTGTGACAATTAATAAACTTCCTTAAATAACATGCTAATTTTTCTTCTAGTAAAAGCACATTATCATCAAATACATTACATCATAAATATAATTTAATTCATGTTAGCCTTCATTCTACCATCAGCGGAAGGTCATTTCTAACGACACCATTGCACATTGAATGAAAGCTAACATGTGATAGCTTTCCTACCAGCAGAATGGCATTGCCATCAAGTTCATACATTGGACAACAAAAGAAATGTAACATAAGGTTGGTTTCTTTATGGCACAAGCACAAGAGCATTTTAGACAACATTACACGGTTAGATTTTCTTCTATCACAAGCATAAGGCCATTTATAACCGCATTGCACAGTGAATGAAAGCTACCTGAGTTAGATTTCCTTCTAGCACAAGCACAAGGGAATTTATAACAACATTGCATAGTGAATGAAAGCTAGAGCGTGTTAGCTTTCGTACTAGTACAACCACTTTGTTTTCAGATACATACATTGCACAATGAAGGAAATATAATGTATGCTAGTTTTACTTCAAGCAGAAGCACAATGGCATTTCTAACAACATTGGACAGTGTAGGAAAGTTATCCCTCTAGCACAAGCACATTGTCATCAAATAAATTATACCATAAACAAAATATTGTGACAATGAATAAAATTCATTAATTAACTAAACAAACAATTAACCACGATAAATAATCGACATAGTATGTTCATATTTTTTAGCTTTGTGACACATTATCCTAATTATTATATGCATTGTAGTTGTGAACTATAATCAACAGAATACAAGAGAAACAAGAGTTCAAAGTAAGTACCTGCTACCAAAATTTGATCTGTTAATGCATTTTCCATTTCCATCATTTTGTGACCATGGTCTTGATCAATGCCTTTGTTCTTATAGTTCCCTATAATCGACAATCAAAATTGTTATGCAATATGGCAAATAAATAGATTTAAAAAATAACAAGATGAATAGCAAAAAAAATTATGTACCTGACAAAATAATTTCATTCCCTTCTATTTCCACATCCAAATTTGTTTCTTTGTTGTTCAAATTAACTTGATTATTTATTTGTTGCCCATTTTCATCATTTTCTGTTTTACAATCTCCATCATTAGTCATTGCAGTTAAAACTTGCGAATTAAGAATTATAAACAAAATATAATCCAAATCAATATAATAAAAACATCTAAGGAAGTGTAGTACAAAAAATTTCCAAGGAGTTTATCAAGTTTGGGTTTAATAGTTGAAAATATAATATTAAATAAAAAGACGAGAAATAATCCAACAAATTGCGTACCTGGTATGCTATAATCTTCTCTTTTGGCTTCAATTTCCAAACCTTTTTCAATATTATCCACATTATCTTGATGGTTGTTTTGTAGACCGCTGTCGACATTTTTTGCTTTACAATCCCCATCATTAGTCTATGTACTAAAGTAGGCAATTAAGACTTCTAAACAATGATAAAACCAAACAATTATAATGGAAACAACAAATTGTGGTACCTGAATTTTCCAGGATGTTGATGGATGTTGATCCTGGCAGTTGAAAAGCTTTGTGAATTTTCAACATTGTTGTCCTTTGTGACTCTTTTTGTACAATGCATGCAATTCTTCTTTTATAGTTAAGACAAGATTTGATTAAATTTGTTCCCGCATAAAGAGAAAAAATTACATTCACTTCCATCTTTTGTTGGTGTTTTTCCAATAAATCCACCCAGAATTCAACATCTCTCTCACTTTGATCAAATATGTTTTTAAAAGTGTGAGAGTGTTCTGGAGCCTCAACCTTTTTTAATTCTATGGTATAGAAATGTATAGTTAAAACTATATCATAACTAAACAAATTTTGTTTGTACCCATAAATTCCCTTAGTGATGTTATACTTGAACTTGGAGTTCTTTATGGCAATTTCCAAAGCTTGGTGGACATATTTAAATGACCAAAGGTCTTCTAACAGAACTATAGTAAATTCTGTCAACCCATTTTTGTCGATAAAAAATCGAAACAATTCAATATAATAAGCCATGTGGAATGATTCTTCTTTCAAAGCAAGTGCATCTAGAACAACAAGGTTGGTATATAGTACTGGCTCAACCAGAGAAGGGAAAGAGTGCAAAAGTGTTGAGAGAAGACTAGGGCCCCCAAACTGGCACCAAATTCAAAGTTTTCATCTTGTTGAACATTTGTTGATCCACTTATTAATATGTTGAGTACTTCACATGCTTGCTGAGAAAAGGACTCTATTTTTGTTTTCCGTGATCCTTTTACATAAGTAGACCCTTCAACAGTTGTACAGAAATTGGAAAATATGATATCATTTATTTCATAATGCTCAAGAATGTTGGATGTGGTTAAAGCCTTATCATTCAATTTGTTATCGTGACTTTGACAGTATTGAACCATTGCATCCAAGATTGTTCTTTTTGTTTTCAATTTAGAACAATAATCTTTTAACTTTATGGAATCAGTTGGATGGTTCAATGGAATAGAAAACCAAATGGTTCCATCCAATATCTTATTTGCTACAGAGCCAATTTCTTCAACGGTTAATCCCTGAAGGGGGCGAAAAGAAGTAGCTGTCAAAGTATTTAGATGATTTATCTTGTACTTTTGAGAACTAGATTGGCTCGGAGAACAGTCCAATGTACCTAATTGTTAACAATTAAAAACAGTGTCCCATTTATCCCAAACAGGTTATTCAAGATATAAAAGAATTTTTTTATCAGCAAAATTTGAAAGTGGACAATCAAAGAAGGAGCACACCATTTCATTGTCAACCTGTTAAAAATAAGAAACATAAACTAATAAGAATTCAATGTATATATGAAAATATGAATAATATTTTGAAATTAAATAAGTAAATATATAATAATAAAAATCCATTATTAAAATAGTTTAGGTGCAAAAATAATTAAAATTACATACCTTGTCATCCGATGTCTTAGAATTTCCAATCCTCCTTTTCTTTAATTTGTCATTATCAATTAAGAACTGTCATGCAGAGCGCACACAATCAATGAAAGGATTTTTGAAGAAGACATTATTTGCAGAATTTAATTGACAGCAAATGCGAATCACAACACTGGGATCAACTGATGGATCCAAGAATCGAGCAGAACGTTCTTTATACTTTTTTTTTGCCTCCGCAGATACACTATACTTGGGATTTGTTATAATTTCTTTGGCGGCTTGAATGGTATGTTGGCCATCAACTATCCAAAAGTTGACATTTATAGCATTTATATCTGTCTCATTTACAATTTTCACATGGTTTACTAGTGGATCAGTCTCATTTTTATCAAATGGAATCAAGAGAGCATCGGGCAATGATGTTTGGAATTTTTCTAAAAAATATTTCACCAACACCTAAACATTTGCATCATCTCATGATCTCAATTTAAACACTTTTGGTGCTTCTATGCATCTTTGAACATCCACCTTTCTATTGAAGGAGCTTGAAAATAAGTAACATTCCTTGAAGGATTCATGAATTTCATCACAATTATCTGCTAGTTTCACTGTCTCAGTTTCCATTTTCTCAGTTTTTTTAAATTCTGTAGTAGGTGTGAAACCACTTGATGCAATGTTTTCTTCCAAATCTTTTAAATATATTCTCCTTAAAGCATGAATATGAGCATTAATTCTATCTTCTGGTATTGTATGAGGTAATTTACCTCTTTGATGCAAATAAATAAGCACAGATGATGTTTTCATCTTTTTGACATTGCGATATTTTAGAACTTTTGTGATACGTTCTAAAAGATCTATGCAACTCTTTAACCCCAATTTATTGAAGCTTTCATAACTATTCAACTTAAACATTGACTCTTTCATTGTGTTTGGCGAATCTTTACTTGAAGCTTCAATTAAATATGATCTAAATTTTGTGTACTCCACTGGACAAGAGACTAATTTTACTTCTTGTCCATTGATAGCCTCCACTTGAAAGACAATTTCAGTCTCACCATGAGCATAACAATTAACAACTATCCCTAATATAATTGGATATTTTTCACCTATGGATCCAAACAGACACATATCAGGGAACATATTTGGAGGACATTCTATCTGAACATACCAATCTCCCACAAACTCATATTCATTGGATGTATTATACTTTCTAATAATTTGAAAAGTAGAAGTAGAAATTGGTGCATTCATAGTATTTTGACTTGAATGAAGTCTTTCTCGTTGCATGATTGATGGATGTGGCATTTCACTTGCTTTTGAACTGAGCAATTCTGAAAACGAAAATAAGAAATTATTAGCATAAATCAAAATGAAATTATAATTATAAATATCATCATTTAATATTCTATTAAAATTTGAAAATATCATATAGTATAACAATACTAAATTAGAATAAATAAGATATAAAACTACCATACCAACTTGAGTAGGCTTTGATTGTGTACCACTTGCTTTTCATTTTTTCTTAGATGCTTTAATTGTAGTTTCATTTGCATCAGATTCAATAGTATCTGGAAACAATAGTAGAAAAAATTGTTTGCAATGGTTAAAAAAAACATGAAATATCAAACATTAATAATCTACCATATAATACATCATTTTAATTCACATGCAGAAGAACAAAGAATTTTTCATTCACATGCAGAAGAACAAGGAAGTTTATCTGCTATGGAAGTTTACTACCCACATAATGATATATCAAAGTTCATCTAGTGTGAAATTGCATACTAGAATATAGTGTAATTATTTGTAAATAACTAAATTTGAAAATGCCATACCAACTGTTGGAGACTTTTGTAGTGTCATATTTGTATTATTTCTTTTCGTTGATGATTTCTTTGAAATTTCATTTGCATCATGGTTCTTAGCATTTGAAAACATTTGTAGAAAATATTACGGTAGTTTCAAAAACAATTAAAAGCATCAATTAAAGACTAATATGAAAACATATTTTATAACATCTCAATTCATACATATGAAGAAGATAAAGAACTCTAACCTTTTGAAGTCGCTTCTTTTGCAATTTTACTCGCATCAAACTCCATTGTTTCTGGAAAAAAAAGGAAAAAAACTATTACCACAATTTCAAATAATTGAAAAAAACATGAATTCAAAAATATTATAAATGCATCATTCTATTTGTAAGTATATTTAAAAAAACAATTGTGGAGGTCATTATAATAGCTAATCATGATGATCATTAAATGGCTCATTATAATAGCTAATCATTGTGTTAGCTTACATAAGGTAATTTTTCATCCATCATAACCACATTATGATCAAATACATTGCACCATTATGGAAATTTATTTCGAGTTAGTTTACCTTATAAGAAAATTCCATGGCGAATGAAAGTTAATATGTGTTAGCTTTCTTATGGTAGTTTTCCATCTAGCACAACCACATTGTCATAAAATAAGAGATTATATCTGAACATACATGTCAAATTGTTAGAGCGAAAGATAACTCCATGATATTTGCTTTCACTCATCATGCCAAGTTGTTAGAGCGAAAGCTAACTCCATGACCATGACAAAAATTAAGTTGGAGTTAGCTTTCGCTCTAACAACTTGGCATGATGAGTGAAAGAAAATGTGTGTTATTTTTCATAAGGTAGTTTCTATTTAACACAACCACAATGGCATCAATCACATTGCATCATGATGGATATCTAGATGGAGTTAGTTTTCATTCTTCAAACAATACACAATGTGTGTTAGGTTTCATAGGGTAGTTTTCCATCTAGCACAACCACATTACACCATGATGGAAATATAGCTGGAGTTAGCTTTCATTCTTAAACCATTGCACGATAAGTGAAAGTTAATGTGTGTTATCTTTCATAAGGTAGTTTTCCATATAACACAACCACATTGTCATCAGTCGCATTGCACCATGATGAAAATCTAGCTGGAGTTAGGTTTCGTTCCTAAAAAATTGCATGGTGAGTGAAAGATAATGTGTGTTAGTTTTCATAAAGTATTTTTCCATCTAAAACAGACACATTTTCATCAAATACATTACACCATGATGCAAATCTAGCTAGAGTCAGTTTTCCTTCTAACAGCATGGCACGATGAGTAAAATCCATGTGTGTTAACTCATTACACCACGATGAAAATCTAGCTGGAGTTAGTTTTCCTTCTAACTACATGGCACAATAAGTGAAAGTTAATGTGTGTTACCTTTGTAAGGTAGTTTTCTATCTAAGAAGATGGAACAATGAGTAAAAGATTATGTGTGTTGGCTCATTTCACCATTATGAGAATCTAGCTGGGGTTAGCTTTCATTTTAACTACATGGCATGATGAGTAAAAGATTATGTGTGTTAGCTCATTGCACCATGATGAAAATATAGCTGGAGCCAGTTTCCTACTAACATGGCATGATGAGTGGAAGCTAATGTGAGTTAGATTTTGTAAGATAGTTTTCCATCTAAAAAAACCACATCGTCGTCAATCACATTGCACTGTGATGGAAATCTAGCTTGAGTTAGCTTTAATATTTAAATCATTGCACTATGAGTGAAATCTAATGTGTTTAAGCCTTCATCGGGTATTTTTCCATCTAGCATGAACACATTGTCATCAATCACAATGTACCATGATGGAAATCTAGCTGGAGTTAATTTTTCTTCTAACTACACGGGACAATGAGTGAAATCTAATGTGCGTTAGCTTTCATAAGGTAGTTTTCTATCTAACACAACCACATTGTCATCTATCACATTACACCGTGATGGAAATCTAGCTAGAGTTAGATTTCGTCCTTAAATCATTGCACGGTAAGTGACATCTAATGTGTGTTAGTATTCATAATGTAGTTTTACATCTGGCACAACTAGATTGTCATCAATCACAATGCACCATGATGAAAATCCAGCTTGAGTTAACTTTCATTCTTAAAACATTGCACAATGAGTAAAACTAATGTATGCTAGCTTTCATAGGGTATTTTTCCATCTAACATGGCCACATTGTTATCAAATACATTACACCGTGATGGAAATCTAGCTTGAGTTAGCTTTCCTTCTAACAACATGGCACTATAAGGGAAAACTTATGTGTGTTAGCTCATTACACCATGATGGAAATCTAGCTGGAGTTAACTTTTATTTTAACAACATGGCACGATTAGTGAAAACTAATGTGTGTCCACTTTCATAAGGGAGTTTTCTATGTAATAAAACCACATTGTCATCAAGGACATTGCTTCGTTTTGGAAATCTAGCTGGAGTTAGATTTCCAAAAAAATCACATCGTCATCAATCACATTGCACCGCGATGGAAATCTAGCTGGAGTTAGCTTTAATATTTAAATCATTGCACGGTGAGTGAAATCTAACGTGTGTAAGCCTTCATCAGGTATTTTTCATCTAACATGACCACATTGTCATCAATCACAATGTACCATGATGGAAATCTAGCTGGAGTTAACTTTTCTTCTAACTACATGGGACAATGAGTGAAATATAATGTGCGTTAGCTTTCATAAGGTAGCTTTTCATCTAACACAACCACATCGTCATCGATCACATTGTACCATGATGGAAATCTAGCTAGAGTTAGATTTCATCCTTAAATCATTGCATAGTAAGTGATATCTAATGTGTGTTAGTATTCATAATGTAGTTTTACATCTGGCACAACCATATTGTCATCAATCACAATGCACCATGATGAAACTCTAGCTTGAGTTAGCTTTTGTTCTTAAAACATTGCACAATGAGTAAAACTAATGTATGCTAGCTTTCATAAGGTAGTTTTCCATCTAACATGGCCACATTGTTATCAAATACATTACATCATGATGGAAATCTAGCTTGAGTTAGCTTTCATTCTAACATGGCACTATAAGGGAAATCTTATGTGTGTTAGCTCATTACACCATGATGAAAATCTAACTCAATTTAGCTTTTATTTTAACAACATGGCATGATTAGTGAAAACTAATGTGTGTCTACTTTCATAAGGGAGTTTTCTATGTAATAAAACCACATTGTCATCAAGGACATTGCGTTGTTTTGAAAATCTAGCTGGAGTTAGATTTCCAAAAAAACCACATCATCATCAATCACATTGCACCGTGATGGAAATCTAGCTGGAGTTAGCTTTAATATTTAAATCATTGCACGGTGAATGAAATCTAATGTGTGTAAGCCTTCATCGGGTATTTTTCCATCTAGCATGACCACATTGTCATCAATCACAATGTACCATGATGAAAATCTAGTTGGAGTTAACTTTTTTTCTAACTACATGAACAATGAGTGAAATATAATGTGCATTAGCTTTCATAAGGTAGTCTTCCATCTAACACAACCACATCGTCATCGATCACATTGCATCGTGATGGAAATCTAGCTAGAGTTAGATTTCGTCCTTAAATCATTGCACGGTATGTGACATCTAATGTATGTTAGTATTCATAATGTTGTTTTACATCTGGCACAACCATATTGTCATCAATCACAATGCACTATGATGAAAATCTAGCTTGAGTTAGCTTTCGTTCTTAAAACATTGCACAATAAGTAAAACTAATGTATGCTATCTTTCATAAGGTAGTTTTCCATCTAACACGACCACATTGTTATCAAATACATTACACCGTGATGAAAATCTAGCTTGAGTTAGCTTTCCTTCTAACAACATGGCACTATAAGGGAAAGCTTATGTGTGTTAGCTCATTACACCATGGTAAAAATCTAGCTGGAGTTAGCTTTTATTTTAACAACATGGCACGATTAGTGAAACCTAATGTGTGTTCGCTTTCATAAGGAAGTTTTCTATGTAATAAAACCACATTGTCGTCAAGGACATTGTGTCGTTCTGGAAATCTAGCTGGATTTAGATTTCCAAAAAACCACATCATCATCAATCACATTGCACCGTGATGGAAATCTAGCTAGAGTTAGCTTTAATATTTAAATCATTGCACGGTGAGTGAAATCTAATGTGTGTAAGCCTTCATCAGGTATTTTTCCATCTAGCACGACCACATTGTCATCAATCACAATGTACCATGATGGAAATCTAGCCGGAGTTAACTTTTCTTATAATTACATGGGACAATGAGTGAAATCTAATGTGCGTTAGCTTTCATAAGGTAGTTTTCCATCTAACACAACCACATCGTCATCGATCACATTGCACCGTGATGGAAATCTAGCTAGAGTTAGATTTTGTCCTTAAATCATTGCACAGTATGTGACATCTAATGTATGTTAGTATTCATAATGTTGTTTTACATTTGGCACAACCATATTGTCATCAATCACAATGCACTATGATGAAAATCTAGCTTGAGTTAGCTTTCGTTCTTAAAACATTACACAATGAGTAAAACTAATGTATGCTAGCTTTCATAAGGTAGTTTTCCATCTAACACAGCCACATTGTTATCAAATACATTACACCATGATGGAAATATAGCTTGAGTTAGATTTCCTTCTAACAACATGGCACTATAAGGGAAAGCTTATGTGTGTTAGCTCATTACATCATGATGAAAATCTAGCTGGAGTTAGCTTTTATTTTAACAACATGGCACGATTAGTGAAACCTAATGTGTGTTTGCTTTCATAAGGGAGTTTTCTATGTAATAAAACCACATTGTCATCAAGGACATTGCGTCGTTTTGGAAATCTAGCTAGAGTTAGATTTCCAAAAAAAACCACATCATCATCAATCACATTGCACCATGATGGAAATCTAGCTGGAGTTAGCTTTAATATTTAAATCATTGCACGGTGAGTGAAATCTAATGTGTGTAAGCCTTCATCGAGTATTTTTCCATCTAGCACGACCACATTGTCATCAATCACAATGTACCATGATGGAAATCTAGCTGGAGTTAACTTTTTTTCTAACTACATAGGACAATGAGTGAAATCTAATGTGCGTTAGCTTTCATAAGATAGTTTTCTATCTAACACAACTACATCGTCATCGATCACATTGCACCGTGATTGAAATCTAGCTAGAGTTAGATTTCATCCTTAAATCATTGCACGGTATGTGACATCTAATGTATGTTAGTATTCATAATGTTGTTTTACATCTGGCACAACCATATTGTCATCAATCACAATGCACTATGATGAAAATCTAGCTTGAGTTAGCTTTCATTCTTAAAACATTGCACAATGAGTAAAACTAATGTATGCTAGCTTTCATAAGGTAGTTTTCCATCTAACACGGCCACATTGTTATCAAATACATTACACCTTGATGGAAATCTAGCTTGAGTTAGCTTTCCTTCTAGAAACATGGCACTATAAGGGAAAGCTTATGTGTGTTAGCTCATTACACCATGATGAAAATCTAGCTGGAGTTAGCTTTTATTTTAACAACATGGCACGATTAGTGAAACCTAATGTGTGTTCGCTTTCATAAGGGAGTTTTCTATGTAATAAAACCACATTGTCATCAAGGACATTGCATCATTTTGGAAATCTAGCTGGAGTTAGATTTCATCATTAAATAGTTGCATGGTGAGGGAAATCTAATGTGTAAGTTTTCATAGTGTAGTTTTTCATCTAGCACAAACACATTGTCATCAATCACAATGCACCATGATGGAAATATAGCTAGAGTTAACTTTTGTTCTTAAAACATTGGACGGTGAGTAAACCTAATGTCTGTTAGCTTTTATAAGGTAGTTTCCATCTAACACAACCACATTGTTATCAAATACAGTACACCATGATGGAAATCTAGCTAGAGTTAGCTTTCCTTCTAACAACATGGCACTTTAAGGGAAAGGTTATGTGTGTTAGCTCATTACACCATGATATAAATCTAGCTGGAGTTAGTTTTCATTTTAACAACAAGGCACAATGAGCTAGAATTCTAATTGTTGCCTCTTATCTGGCAACCTCTGTTTTCCCATAACACATTGTTCAGGGATTCATCCAATGCCTTAAAGGAATAGCAATTTTTAAAATTTAATTAGCAATCTCTTTTGGGAGCTTTTTTCTCTTAGTCCTCCTATTTGTACCATTTAATATCCAATATCAATTGTTTTTCAGGTACCTTATTAGTGAGGGGGACTTGTTAAACAATTTTTAATCCTTGGTGATGGGCCAGTGTTTGAACCTGCGATAATATCATGAATTCAACGTACATGAGCTCAAGTGTCCTTACCTGTACATTACCCATCTGTTGGACTACCTTTCTAGTGTTGCAATAACTGCTAGCTTCCTGAGACTCATGAAGACTTGAAATTTGGTCCAGATGGCACAAAGCTGGATTCCCACATAGATACTGGGACTGTTAAACTAACTCTTGACACTAATACTTTGTCAGGAATATATTCAACTTATAAACCTCCACAATCCGGTGTGCCTGTGGCTTTCAACAGTCCTCACAAACTAAATTCCAACTCAGCAATACCAGCAGGATCATATGGCCACTCAATTAATTTACATTAGCATCCAAACACGTCAGTTTTAGTGGCAGTTGCATCATCATCAAATGCTACTTCTGTGAGGTCTGATCTTGTGCATACATCTTCAGGTCAAAATTTTCCAACTATGGCACAGTCTTGTGGAACATTGGATCTATCAAACCTTTCACTCGGGCTGAAGAAACTAGCCTTATTTCATTGGAGGCTCTGCAAATGAAATGAGGCTAGTAATGGTAGCAGGTCATTATTTTTAAGACCGATTTTGATTGTATGGTCACTATATTGCTTGTTGGAGGTGTGCATGTCAGTGCCTTAGAAGTGGTATTCTCCTTATCTTTCATTTTCTATCCTGACACATGCCAAAAACATGTCATGTGTTTTAGGACACATTAAAACTCATGTCCGACATTTGTCAGGTCATGTTACATGCCCGACCAGTTCGACACGGACACAGAGGCCTATATGGTTGTGTCATGTTTCACAGCTTTTTATGCATTTTGAATAAAATTGTATCTTGCTGGAGCTGACCAATCATCTTAGCTTTCTACCTCTAGAATTAAATGAAACACAATTGAACCCCTTGAAAGGAACCTAACTGACTCATATAAATTACTTAACAATAATGTCCTAAATTCAAATAATCTTTTTTAGTACCTTGTAGCCTGAGTTGGAAATAAAGAGACATGAAAAATAACAGACATGACCTGCAACTAGGATTTGTGTATGTTGTGGTTTCCAGAATATCCATAATAGGGTGTTGTATTCATTTGGACATTTGTTTTGGCTCTTGTAGAATCTTTGTTTTGGTTTTCAACACTCCTCACAAACTAAATTCCAACTCAGCAATACCAGTAGGATCATATGGCCACTCAATTAATTTACATCGGCATCCAAACACGTCAGTTTTAGTGGTAGTTGTATCATCATCAAATGCTACTTCTGTGAGGTCTGATCTTGTGCATACATCTTTAGGTCAAAATTTTCCAACTATGGCACAGTCTGGTGGAACATTGGATCTATCAAACCTTTCACTCGGGCTAAAGAAACTAGCCTCATTTCATTGGAGGCTCTGCAAATGAAATAGTAATGGTAGAAGGTCATTATTTTTAAGACCGTTTTTTATTGTATGGTCATTATCTTGCTTGTTGGGGGTGTGCTTGCCAGTTCCTTAGAAGTGGTATTCTCCTTATCTTTCATTTTCTATCCTGACACGTGCCCAAAACATGTCATGCATTTTAGGACACATTAAAACTCATGTCCGACATTTTTCAGGTCATGACACATGCCCGACCCGTTGCACACGGACATGGAGGCCTATATGGCTGTGTCATATTTCATAGCTTTTTATTCATTTCGAATAAAATTTTATATTGCTGGAGTCGACCAATCATCTTAGCTTTCTACCTCTAGAATTAAATGAAACACAATTGAACCCCTTGAAAGGAACCTAACTAACTCATATAAATTACTTAACAATAATGTCCTAAATTCAAATAATCTATTTCAATACCTTGTAGCCTGAGTTGGAAAGAAGGAGACATGAAAAATAAAATATGTGACCTGCAACTAGGATTTATGTATGTTGTAGTTTCTAGAATATCCATAATAGGGTGTTGTATTCATTTGGACATTTTTTTTGGCTCCTGTAGAATCTTTGTTTTGGCTTTCAACTGTCCTCACAAACTAAATTCCAACTCAACAATACCAGCAGGATCATATGGCCACTCAATTAATTTACATCAGCAGCCAAACATGTCAGTTTTAGTGGCAGGTTTATCATCATCAAATGGTACTTCTGTGAGGTCTGATCTTGTGCATACATCTTCAGGTCAAAATTTGCCAACTATGGCACAGTCTAGTGGAACATTGGATCTATCAAACCTTTCACTTGGGCTGAAGAAACTAGCCTCATTTCATTGGAGGCTCTGCAAATGAAATAGTAATGGTAGCAGGTCATTATTTTTAAGACCGTTTTTTATTGTATGGTCATTATCTTTCTTGTTGGAGGGGTTCCTACCACTGCCTTAGAAGTGGTATTCTCCTTATCTTTCATTTTCTATCCTGACACGTGCCCAAAACATGTCATGCGTTTTAGGACACATTAAAACTCATGTCCGACATTTATCAGGTCATGTCACATGCCCGACCCGTTGGACACGGACAGAGTGGCCTATATGGCTGTGTCATCTTTCATAGCTTTTTATGCATTTCAAATAAAATTGTATCTTGCTGGAGCCGACCAATCATCTTAGCTTTCTACCTCTAGAATTAAATGAAACACAATTGAACCCCTTGAAAGGAACCTAACTGACTCATATAAATTACTTAACAATAATGTCCTAAATTCAAATAATCTGTTTCAGTACCTTGTAGCCTGAGTTGGAAAGAAAGAGACATGAAAAATAAAAGACGTGACCTGCAACTAGGATTTATGTATGTTGTGGTTTCCAGAATATCCATAATAGGGTGCTGTATTCATTTGGACATTTGTTTTGGCTCCTGTAGAATCTTTGCTTTGGATTTCAACAATCCTCACAAACTAAATTCCAACTCAGCAATGCCAACAGGATCATACGGCCACTCAATTAATTTACATCAGCAGCCAAACATATCAGTTTTAGTGGCAGGTGTATCATCATCAAATGCTACTTCTGTGAGGTCTGATCTTGTGCATACATCTTCAGATCAAAATTTTCCAACTATGGCATAGTCTTGTGGAACATTGGATCTATCAAACCTTTCACTCATGATGAAGAAACTAGCCTCATTTCATTGGACACTCTGCAAATGAAATGAGGCTAGTAATGGTAGCAGGTCATTATTTTTCAGACCGATTCTGATTGTATGGTCACTATCTTGCTTGTTGGAGGTGTGACTGTCAGTGCCTTAGAAGTGGTATTCTCCTTATCTTTCATTTTCGATCCTGACACGTACCCAAAACATGTCATGTGTTTTAGGACACATTAAAACTCATGTCTGACATTTGTCAGGTCATGTCACATGCCCGACATGTTGGACACGGACACGGAGGCCTATATGGCTGTGCCATGTTTCGTAGCCTTTTATGCATTTCGAATAAAATTGTATCTTGCTGGAGCCAACCAATCATCTTATCTTTCTACCTCTAGAATTAAATGAAACACAATTGAACCCCTTGAAAGGAACCTAACCAACTCATATAAATTACTTAACAATAATTTCCTAAATTCAAATAATCTTTTTCAGTACCTTGTAGCCTGAGTTGGAAATAAAGAGACATGAAAAATAAAAGACGTGACCTGCAACTAGGATTTATGTATGTTGTGGTTTCCAGAATATCCATAATAGGGTGTTGTATTCATTTGGACATTTGTTTTGGCTCCTGTACATTCTTTGTTTTGGCTTTCAACAGTTCTCACAAACTAAATTCCAACTCAGCAATACTAGCAGGATCATATGGCCACTCAATTAATTTACATCAGCAGCCAAACACGTCAGTTTTAGTGGCAGGTGTATCATCATCAAATGCTACTTGTGTGAGGTCTGATCTTGTGCATACATCTTTAGGTCAAAAGTTGCCAACTATGGCACAGTCTTGTGGAACATTGGATCTATCAAACCTTTCACTCGGGCTGAAGAAACTAGCCTCATTTCATTGGAGGCTCTGCAAATGAAATGAGGCTAGTAATGGTAGCAGGTCATTATTTTTAAGACCGATTTTGATTTATGGTCACTATCTTGCTTGTTGGAGGTGTGACTGTCAGTGCCTTAGAAGTGGTATTCTCCTTATCTTTCATTTTCTATCCTAACACATGCCCAAAACATGTCATGTGTTTTAGGACACATTAAAAATCATGTCCGACATTTGTCAGGTCATGTCACATGCCCGACCCGTTGGACACAGACACAGAGGCCTATCTGGCTGTGTCATGTTTCATAGGTTTTTATGCATTTCGAATAGAATTGTATCTTGCTGGAGCCAACCAATCATCTTAGCTTTCTACCTCTAGGATTAAATGAAACACAATTGAACCCCTTGAAAGGAACCTAACTGACTCATATAAATTACTTAAAAATAATGTGCTAAATTCAAATAATCTTTTTCAGTACCTTGTAGCCTGAGTTGGAAAGAAAGAGACATGAAAAATAAAAGACATGACCTGCAACTAGGATTTATGTATGCTGTGGTTTCCAGAATATCCATAATAGGGTGTTGTATTCATTTGGACATTTGTTTTGTCTCCTGTAGAATATTTGTTTTGGCTTTCAACAGTCCTCACAAACTAAATTCCACCTTAGCAATACCAGCAGGATCATATGGCCACTCAATTAATTTACATCAGCAGCCAAACACGTTAGTTTTAGTGGGAGGTGTATTATCATCAAATGCTACTTATGCGAGGTCTGATCTTGTGCATACATATTCAAGTCAAAATATACTAACTATGGCACAGTATGGTGGAACATTGGATCTATCAAACCTTTCACTCGAGCTGAAGAAACTAGCCTCATTTCATTGGAGGCTCTACAAATGAAATAGTAATAGTAGCAGGTCATTATTTTTAAGACCTTTTTTTATTGTATGGTCATTATCTTGCTTGTTGGAGGTGTGCCTGCCAGTGCCTTAGAAGTGGTATTCTCCTTATCTTTCATTTTCTATCCTGACACGTGCCCAAAACATGTCATTCATTTTAGGACACATTAAAACTCATGTCCGACATTTGTCAGGTCATGTCACATGCCTAACCCGTTGGACACGGACACGGAGGCCTATATGGCTGTGTCATGTTTCATAGCTTTTTATGCATTTTGAATAAAATTGTATCTTGCTAGAGCCGACCAATCATCTTAGCTTTCTACCTCTAGAATTAAATGAAACACAATTGAACCCCTTGAAAGGAACCTAACTGACTCATATAAATTACTTAACAATAATGTCCTAAATTCAAATAATCTGTTTCAGTACCTTGTAGCCTGAGTTGGAAAGAAAGAGACATGAAAAATAAAAGACGTGACCTGCAACTAGGATTTATGTATGTTGTGGTTTCCAGAATATCCATAATAGGGTGTTGTATTCATTTGGACATTTGTTTTGGCTCCTGTAGAATCTTTGTTTGGCTTTCAACAGTCCTCACAAACTAAATTCCAACTCAGCAATACCAATAGGATCATATGACCACTCAATTAATTTACATCAGTAGCCAAACACGTCAGTTTTAGTGGCAAGTGTATCATCATCAAATGCTACTTCTGTGAGGTCTGATCTTGTGCATACATCTTCAGGTCAAAATTTTCCAACTATGGCACAGTCTTGTGGAACATTGGATCTATCAAACCTTTCACTTGGGCTGAAGAAACTAGCCTCATTTCATTGGAGGCTCTGCAAATGAAATGAGGCTAGTAATGGTAGCAGGTCATTATTTTTAAGACCTATTTTGATTGTATGGTCATTATCTTGCTTGTTGGAGGTGTGACTGTCAGTGCCTTAAAAGTGGTATTCTCCTTATCTTTCATTTTCTATCCCAACGCGTGCCCAAAACATGTCATGTGTTTTAGGACACATTAAAACTCATGTCTGACATTTGTCAGGTCATGTCACATGCCCGACCCGTTGGAGACAGACACGGAGGCCTATATGGCTGTGTCATGTTTCATATCTTTTTATGCATTTCGAATAAAATTGTATCTTGCTGGAGCCGACCAATCATCTTAGCTTTCTACCTCTAGAATTAAATGAAACAAAATTGAACCCCTTGAAAGGAACCTAACTGACTCATATAAATTACTTAACAATAATGTCCTAAATTCAAATAATCTTTTTCAGTACCTTGTATCCTGAGTTGGAAAGAAAGAGACATGAAAAATAAAAGACGTGACCTGCTACTAGGATTTATGTATGTTGTGGTTTCCAGAATATCGATAATAGGGTGTTGTATTCATTTGGACATTTGTTTTGGGTCCTGTAGAATCTTTTTTTGGCTTTCAACAGTCCTCACAAACTAAATTCCAACTCAGCAATACCAGCAGGATCATACGGCCACTCAATTAATTTACATCAGCAGCCAAACACGTCAGTTTTACTGGCAGGTGTATCATCATCAAATGCTACTGCTGTGAGGTCTAATCTTGTGCATACATCTTCAGGTCAAAATTTGCCAACTATGGCACAGTCTTGTGGAACATTGGATCTATCAAACCTTTCACTTGGGCTGAAGAAACTAGCCTCATTTCATTGGAGGCTCTGCAAATTAAATGAGGCTAGTAATGGTAGCAGGTCATTATTTTTAAGACCAATTTTGATTGTATGGTCACTATATTGCTTGTTGGAGGTGTTACTGTCAGTGCCTTAGAAGTGGTATTCTCCTTATCTTTCATTTTCTATCCTGACACGTGCCCAAAACATTTCATGTGTTTTAGGACACATTAAAACTCATGTCTGACATTTGTCAGGTCATGTCACATGCCCGACCCGTTGGACACGGACACGGAGGCCTATATGGCTGTGTCATGTTTCATAGCTTTTTATGCATTTCGAATAAAATTGTATCTTGCTGGAGCCAACCAATCATCTGGGCTTTCTACCTCTAGAATTAAATGAAACACAATTGAACCCCTTGAAAGGAACCTAACTGACTCATATAAATTACTTAACAATAATGTCCTAAATTCAAATAATATTTTTCAGTACCTTGTAGCCTGAGTTGGAAAGAAAGAGACATGAAAAATAAAAGACGTGACCTGCCACTAGGATTTATGTATGTTTTGGTTTCCAGAATATCCATAATAGGGTGTTGTATTCATTTGGACATTTGTTTTGGCTCCTGTAGAATCTTTGTTTTGGCTCCTGTAGAATCTTTGTTTTGGCTTTCAATAGTCCTCACAAACTAAATTCCAACTCAGCAATACTAGCAGGATCATATGGCCACTCAATTAATTTACATCTACAGCCAAACATGTTAGTTTTAGTGGCAGGTGTATCATCATCAAATGCTACTTCTGTGAGGTATGATCTTGTGCATACATCTTTAGGTCAAAATTTTCCAACTATGGCACAGTCTGGTGGAACATTGGATCTATCAAACCTTTCACTCGGGCTGAAGAAACTAGCCTCATTTCATTGGAGGCTCTGCAAATGAAATAGTAATGGTATCAGGTCATTATTTTTAAGACCGTTTTTTATTGTATGGTCATTATGTTGCTTGTTGGAGGTGTTCTTGCCAGTGCCTTAGAAGTGGTATTCTCCTTATCTTTCATTTTCTATCCTGACACGTGCCCAAAACATGTCATGCATTTTAGGACAAATTAAAAATCATGTCTGACATTTGTCAGGTCCTGTCACATGCCCGACCCGTTGGACACGGACATGAAGGCCTATATGGCTGTGTCATGTTTCATAGCTTTTTCTGCATTTTTAACAAAATTGTATCTTGCTGGAGCCGACCAATCATCTTAGCTTTCTACCTCTAGAATTAAATGAAACACAATTGAACCGCTTGAAAGGAACCTAACTGAATCATATAAATTACTTAACAATAATGTCCTGAATTCAAATAATCTGTTTCAGTACCTTATAGCCTGAGTTGGAAAGAAAGAGACATGAAAAATAAAAGACATGACCTGCAACTAGGATTTATGTCTGTTGTGGTTTCCAGAATATCCATAATAGGGCGTTGTATTCATTTGGACATTTGTTTTGGCTCCTATAGAATCTTTTTTTTGGCTTTCAATAGTCCTCACAAACTAAATTCCAACTCAGCAATACCAGCAGGATCATATGGCCACTCAATTAATTTACATCAGCATCCAAACACGTCAGTTTTAGTGGCAGGTGTATCATCATCAAATGCTACTTCTGTGAGGTCTGATCTTGTGCATACATCTTCAGGTCAAAATTTTCCAACTATGGCACAGTTTGGTGGAACATTGGATCTATCAAAGCTTTCACTCGGGCTGAAGAAACTAGCCTCATATGTTTTAGACAGTCACAACCTTCTTTTTTTTTGGTTTTATTGTGTAAGAAATAAGTGGGAAAATGTCAATCAAAATGGTTAGGGCAGCTGATTTTTCAGACTGTTTATTCTCCTTAAAGCAGTACGAGTGGAACAGTTCTGAGGCTTTTCTTCTAGACCTTTATCATGAGATACTAAATCAAGTTTGCACTGTCAACTATTACCAATTTGCAGCTGAAGTTTGAATAACATTATGGCTGATATCTATACTCATGAACAGTGAATTTTATTAATAAAAGGCTGTAATTATACCACTAGAATATATTTACGTTTTTCTTAAGGTGTTCAAGTGCAACAGGTAACCCAATCATTTCACCAATATGGATCTTCTATGGAAAATAATTTTTGTTCTCTTTCTTGGTGCAATTTTTAGTGCAAACTTCTCTGCTACTACTTACCAACATGCATATAGGAATGGTTCTGATAACTTCATCTTTGGGCTTGTTAATTGTTGTCTAATGTTCAAACTAGTACTTCTACCGAGTGCCAATCATAAACAGGCAATAATAAGGTGAATGGCACTTTGTTTGCATCTGAGTATAATAGCCTGTGATCTGACTGTGCATAGACAACACTCTTAAACTAGTTGTACCCTTAGAAAATACAAGCATAAATAAGGCTGACTCAGTTAGGCCAAGATGAGTGAATCCCAACACTCTTGTATGGGAATCACTTCAAGACTACAAGGTCATTTAAGCCATAACATGCATATCAATGCTTCCCTCAATGTCATTGTTCACAAGTGAATGACAAGGTAATGTTGTTGAACTGTTTTCAAGGTAATTGTACTAAGTAATAAACAACAACCAAACAAACTAGAATATTTTTGAACAAATTCTTATTCAAATGGACTGGCTATAGGTGATGATATTAAGGCTTATTTTGTCAATGTTTCTCATAAGCCGTGATCACTAGACTGTGGATTCATTTTTTTTACCATGCGGGTGTCTGTGTGGAATTACTACAATGTACAATTTGGGGATGATTTTCTTCATGCAAAGGGTTAACCATATGATAGTTGTTGGATAATGAAAAACCAACGACATACTACACAATTATCAGGAAGATCAATTTAATTAACTTGGAAATGATATGCTTGGGAGTAATTTTTCAATGCTGTAGTGAATTTACAAATGCACTAGCAATGATTCCCATCAGCGACTTCAAGGAGATGGTTAACATACATATGAATTAACCCAAAAATAAATTTGATGGTGGAGGAATTAATTAACACCTGAGTAGAAACAATAAAAAAGATCCATACAATCACATAGAAATTGAATACGCCATAGAAAATATAGATTTTTTCCCTAGAAACCCAAATTGGAAATTCAACATTCGATGGGATTTGATTCTTGCTCAAAAAATTGGTATGAAGGGTGAGCTCAGTCTGTTAAAGAGGCTGAGTTTACATTGTAGTGTTTAATTGGCTGTGTTTTTGCAATGTGAAGGACGCAAGGAGGCTGCATTGTTGCTGTGTGAAGGAGGTATGTTCATGTAAATTAGCCTCAATGAAGAGAAGATGATGCCCAATAAGGATTTCTACCACCACAAGTTTTATCAACTAGATTTCTAAACCTATAATGCCTTGAAGTTTCTTTCAATAGGCATGTGGGAAATTGGTAGCCTTCACTCCATACAACCTTACAACACTCTATGCACTGCCTAGCCACATATTCCAATTCTTTGCCTTCACCAAGGTATGTTAAATCATTCACTACATCCATAATCACTAAAGGTTCCATAGTTGGATGTTTTTATTATTTTGTACCTCCTAACTCACATCTTAGTAGAATTACTCATCCCTTTATTGTGAATAGTAAATTGATCCCCGCAACTTTATGCCACTTTTCAACCTGTTAGGATAATGGTGCAGAGGAGCTGAAAGATGAAGCTAACTTTATGCATGTGAAGTAGTGTCATGGGTCATGTGTGATTATTGTTCCTATGTTTCTAGTTTGTTATGAAATTTCATTTCTTGAGAATTGCCAAGAGTATTGCAAATGTTGAGAGTTGAGGGAGGATACATTTACTACGACACATAAGGAAGAAGGGAACCTGGAGGACTATGTAGAGTGTTTTCAATCTAATTTGCATGGGTATCCACACAACACTCTAGGTGGCGACATCTTGAAGACAATTTTAATTTGAGGGATGCAGGATGAATGGCTGGATATGGTGAACCTAGTGGTAAAATATGATATATCAAAATAAATTTATGATACAATCTATTACTTATGAAAAATATTCTCATGGGGAGATTATATAAGCAAACTAGGAATCAAATACTTTTCCAACATAGCCATGAAGTTATCCAATGGAGGAGTAACCTATGTGGAGATTAGAATATTGTTAAAGGATTTTAAGACTGATATCCTCAAGACATTATCTTCCCATCTATATTTTTTTCAAGGTAATAAAAGACAAATTTGATACTGAGAAGGAACTTGCTATTTTCTTCCCACAATGTAGAAAAAAAAATTCCTCAAAGGATTTTTTATTGAAAACTATTGAAATTTGTGGGTGGGATTAGGATCATCCTACAAAATCATGCCCATAACTCCTATGAGTAAAATAAGTGTACCAAGGGACTAGTAAGTTGAGCCATCCTACTTTTTATCCCTGAATAATCCATGGAAAGCTCAACCACAAGGTATGAACCATGACTCTTCTGCATTTTTTTAATGCTTATAATAATAAATATGGTCCTCGAGAAACATAATTTCCAACTCTGGCATGAAAAAGTCCTCAAAAGTTACATTACCCTTCACCATGGGTACAATGGTTGAATTAATCAATCCAAATCCTCTCTTGGTCAGAAAACTAGTGTAGTCCTCCCTTCTTGGAAAACAATTCCCAATACAACAACCATAATTACCTTCACAGTTACCTATGCAACCACAATTGCAACTTCCACTAATACAAAAGCGCGGGTTTTTCCACGGAGGTTTTCCACGTTTCATACTTTTTGGTGTGAAATCGGAAGCAAAATGAACGTGCCGTCGCTGTATCGACGCTTACTTGTCGCTGTATCGACGTTGGTAATCTCTGCTGTCGCTATATCGACGCCTTCCTCCTTCAACGTCGCTGTATCCACGGAGCTACGTCGCTATAGCGACGGCAATGTCAAGCTATGTCTTTTTAGTTGACAGGGCGCTTAAGTCAATGTTTTAGATATATGAAACCAGGCTCGCGGGCAGGCTTCAAATTTGAAGGCTTCAGTGCCTGTCAAAGGCTTGTTTACCTGTCATAGAAGGCCATGACCGAATTTGCCCTACAAAAAAAATTCGGTTTCATGGAGTGCCCGTCGAAAATGAAATGAAGCAGAA
>LPNX010117136.1:6082-18592 GCA_001517045.1 Pseudotsuga menziesii
TCGGTTATATATACAAAGGTCAGATCTTCCTATGAATTTGTTAATGCTGGTTAATTAAGCGTGGAGGTTTTCATCCATTGGAATAACTTCACCATACAGGTATGAGGTTCTTGATGTTTTTCCATTCCATTACCTAGTATATTTCTTGTTAGAATAATTAAGGGTTTATTTTATGTTTCTAACCCTATACATTAAATTATATACTGTTAGAATATTTAAGGGCTTATGTTATATTTCTAACCCTATGTTTTCAATTATTTCATATTAAAAAAATTAAGTTTTTACATTTTATTTATAAAACCTATGTCTCTTGAGAATGTTTAAGAGTTTATTCTTTTAATTATAAACATTGTGATTGAAAATTATTTCCTGTATAAGAATTATTTAAAGCTTATTTTCTTCCAAACTCGATTCTGCATTTTATTTCATAGCTTAAACTTTGTTTTCCTAAAAACCTCAAAATTAATCTAAACATAGTCTATATGTATATTTACCTATGGATTCTATTCACAAATTACATACTTCTAACAGAACTATATTTAGGATCAAAAGCACCAATTAAGAATAATATATAAACATAACATACTTATAAAACACATTAAATTAAATTATAGAAAGTCTTAACATAAGAAACAAATCACTTCCAATATTTAAGTATAAACAAAATTAACATCAATTAAGAAATTAAACCAAATATACATTCAAGATATCGAGACCATATAATGGTCTAAAGTTATAAAATAATCAACATAAACCCATCTCATTTATAATAAACCAAACCATATAATTAACATAAAAACTATATCTACAAAAATCGTATGCCATAAAGAAAATTCCAACATAGTAAATCAAACATAATGATATGCACAAAACTCTTTTAAAATGTAGCATAAATACACAAAGGTCGCAGAATTGATTCCTGTAGGAAGGAATTCCCTAACAAACCCATATAGTAATAATCATTTACAACCATAGCAGTCGAGGATCAATTCCTGTCAAGTCCATTTATTTTACAAGTCATTATATTGAATCGTGTAGGATTTGTCACTATTTTACTAAATGATGTTGTAATAATTTACTTCTTAATCAGATCTAGGAGCTAGAGCAATGTTCACACATGATGTGTTTGACAAAATGTGCAAGAAAATCAACAAAGAGATAGAAAACATGTATAATAGCACATGTGAATGGTGATAATTTATGATCATATTATTCTCATACATCATTTATGTGTTATGCTACACATTTATAATACATTGGAGAAAATTCGAGTGGCTCTGGCATCCAATTGGGAAAGTACAAGTGTCATGGCGAAGATTGACCCCCAACCCCCTTAGGTGGACCAAAGGAGCTCCAACTAATCCAAAACAGTCACAAAACCTCATGTGAAGTGTGTTGGTTCATTAATGGGTCCTAGGAAATCATGCATGAGAAGATACATGTGAGTGGGGTGCTCTAGGTGGCAATAAATGCTCCTGGGAGAGCTAAAACATGCCAAATACACCCCTTAGTGCACTTAGTCTAACCAGCGACCCAAAAATAAAGGAGGTGGCACCCTAAGACATTGAATGAGGTGCACATTTGCTGGGTTGACCAACTAGGGCATTGTTGTAGCTGTGAACAGGCCAAAATAACTAGTTATAATGTTGAATCAGCTCTTCTAAGTCTTAAACCATAGGATATCATTGCATGAAGGCAAGTAAAGTTAGCCTAAGGTAAAAACTATGTACTAAGGATGTATTAATGCTACAACACCCCCAATTAATCTATACTTGGTACAATTTAATCAAAAATATTTATTAAGGCCTTGGCAACTAAGGCACAAGTCACCTTTTACAACAAAATGTTTATTGATCCATGTAACCGAGGTAAGGAGGAAAACCTCATGGGGAAAAAACCTCCCCTCAAAAATGGATATGACAGAGATCAAAATGTCTTCATCAGGTCCTCTTCTTCACTTGAATGAGCTGAAATAACAACTTCTTGGTGATGTACTTGGTGAAGATGTTGCGGATACCAAGATCATGCATGAATGCATCAAAGTGCTGTAAACAAAGATCATGTGGAGATGCCCTTTGATGGTCATCACTTGATGATGGAGGGGAATAATAATAATGTATTTTTATACAAGAATACTCTAATATAATAGGATAATCAACCATGGAAAATGTATCTCTACAAACTCTTTCCCAAATAACATCAAAAGATTCAACAAAATATGCATTATCTATAGTTTTCGTATCATGCATAAAGCGATGAATCTTTCTCCCAATTTGATGAAGCACCTTTAAAACTATGTAACAAAGCTCATGAGGCTATAAAATATCAGAATATATGTCATACAAAGAATAAAATATCATAGGTATGGTGTCTCCACGAGCGAATGGATCCATAGGAAGAGAAGAGTGAGAAACTAGATCACAATTGCAATTGAGTGAACCTGGAACGTCTGGAGACTTGAGATTCGAACCGTGGATGGTGAAGGAAAGTCCAGAAATATGGAACAGAAGTCCCATGATGGAAAATTATATGGATTTACAACCAATGAAAGACATACAATACATAACAACAACATATACAAGAGGCATAGCATTGGAAACTAGGCAATTTTTTGAATTTAGAACTAGTGAACTTGAGGGTTGATGGGTCCCTAGGTCATGTGATGGTTAGGGAAATGAGTCAGTGACTGTCATAGGCTGTGTATAATCCTGTATATCATATTCATAATCAGAAATGGAAAGATCTGAATGTATTTGGGAAGATCTTTCAGAAGGCACATCAAAAGGTAGTGAAAATGACTAGTTTTGGGAGGAAGCTTTGATGAACTGACTGGGAATTTTTTTAAGGAAGGGATGGAGGTTTCAGGTTCTGATATATCAGAAATAGAGCTATCATAAATAGAGAAATCAGAATTGGGTTTTACCCATGCACCCAATTCATGCTCAACCTTACCATTTCCTTGCTTGCGCTCCCATCTTTTTGCAAACTCTAGAAGAGAAATGTGGTTCTCTTCAAGGAGCTTGGTCATGATGTCCATTTTAATTCTGAAGCAAGATCTCTCAAGATGTGAACCTATGAAAAAATCACATATTTGTATTTCTCTCTTGTTTCTCCTCCTGGATTTCAAGCTCCCATCAGTAGAACTAGATCTTTCTGAACTTGATTCCTTCTTCTCTTTCTCCCTTTGCTTCAAATATTTCTTATTGCTCTGGGATTGATTTGATACACCAAAAGTAAGAACTTGATCCTTGAATTTAATGATGGTACCCATTTGTATGAGATTTTCCTACTCCTAAGTCAAAGACTCCATGAAATCTTCCAGCGCAGGTATCTTCCAATTTCTGGTTGTCAGTTTGCTAGAGTGAAATGTCAAAACATATATAGAATACTCCGGCCCCAACATAGAAGGTATGGACAAGATAAGATGATCATATTTTTTCTCCATGCCACATTGTTTTAGTTGAAGTACCATCACTTTAAACTTGGTGAAGAAATATTCAATGGCCTTGTACTGAGCTGGGATAAGTGAGATTGGCTCATTCTCAAGATGATGGCCTCTCATTTCATTTGTCTTCCCGAATAGTGAATCAAAATTGACCCAAACTTCATTCGGTGTGCCAAGAATTTCTATGTGAAATATAATTTCTCTTGAAGTTCCAAGGTAGAGCATGCTGAAGGCCTCATCAAGCCTATTAAAATAGTTAGCTTTCTCCATAGCAGAATTTGGCTCAGTTTGAGTTCCCATGGTGACCTGGTAGAGGCCCTTGGACCTCAACTAGATGATCATATCAACCTTCCACTCAAAATAATTGAATGGAGTAAGAAAATATTAAGTTTTCTTCATCCTTATTTTGCAACTTGAGACAAAAACGTTGTTAAACCTGCAAGGAAAACACTCAAATTTTTTGGAAATATGCCCTAAACAACAACTCAAACCTCACAAGATTTGTTTGGAGATCCAACTAGCTCTGATACCATGTAAGGATTTACTTCTTAATTAGATATAGGAGCTAGAAAAATGTTCACACATGAAGTGTTTGACAAAATGTGCAAGAAAATCATTAAAGAGACAGAAAATACATGGAATAGCACATGCGAATAGTGATAATTTCTGATCATATTATTCGCATACATCATTTATATGTTATGCTACACATTTATAATACATCGAATAAAATTTGAGTGGCTCTGGAAGCCAGTTGGGAAAGTACAAGTGTCATGGTGAGAATTGATCCCCAACCCCCCTAGGTGGACCAAATGAGATCCCACTAAGCCCAAAAAGTCATGACACATCATGTGAAGTGTGACAGGTCATTAGTGGGTCCTAGGAAAGCATGCGTGAGAAGATAGAGGTGAGTGGCATCCTCTAGGTGGCAATAAATGCTCATAGGAGAGCTAAAATAGGCCAGATACACCCCTTAGCGCACTTAGTCAAACCAGGGCCCCAAAAATCAAGGAGGTGGCATCCCAAGACATTAAACGAGGTGCTCATGTGCTAGGTTGACCAACTAGGGCACTGTTGTAGGTGTGAATAGGCCAAAATAACCAGTTATAATGTTGAATCGGCTGTCCTAAGTCTTAAACCATAGGATATCATTGCATGAAGGAAAATAAATTCTTCCTAAGGTAAAAACTATGTAATAAGTATCTATTAGTGCTCCAATAGATGTAGTCTTAGAACTATCGAAACAGACCATGCTATTTTAAATACACAGGTCGTAAAATGATTTCACATAATCTCTACACAAAGGTCAAAATCCCAAAAAACATTTACACGTTGTAAATTCTTCATGGATCTCAGCCATTTACATAAAAAAATTATTTCAACATTAGAGAAACCACTACAACCCTACCAATGCTATGTGAATATAAACAAAACCCATTGAAGGGTTCCATCCAATGTCATGGCCCTTATGCATAGAGTGTTCATGAACATGAATTAAACCATAAAATGTTAAGTCATAATCCACTACAGAGTCACAAATCCATTGGAGGGAAAGCCATTTCCATCTATGTCAAGTCTCCAAGGAAAATAAATGCCATTAACAAACCCATCAAAGAAATTAAATAAGAATTGTGAATCACACAAAGTTAAACCATTGCCATAGAATAAGAATCATACCCACAATTCAAATAGTATGCAAATGATGTATATAAATAACCAAATAAACACACAGTGTAATAATGATGAACATATTCCATTAATAAAATGAAGTAGGACTTTACACAGGATTATCACCCCAGCCTTGTACCATCACAAAAAATTGTGTTATCACCATACCCAAACCTCAACAAAATTTCAATTCGTAGAGCCTTGGAATGTTCACCAAGGCAATAAAACTATGCAGAGCATCCATAAAGAAAACCAAGAATATATTAAAGTCCATGCCCGAAGGCACTAAACCCAAACAAGATAAACCCCATGTCCTTCATGCATCTTTGATGCTATACAAATTAAGTTATAAACAACCCCTTTCTTTTCCACAACCATTAAAACCAGACAAGCATTGAAACCACAACAAGTTTTGTTAACTCTATCACAAACAACCATGAGAGAGAAGGAACAAGTTAAGAACTTGTTACAATAAGCCTTACCCGAATGGGTGTGATGTTGACCTCAAGGTGACCCACAACCCATGATTTATTCATACCCTGCAACCTGCAACACAAGACAGAAGCTACAATGAGGAGTACGCATTGAAACCAAACTGAACAGAGAAAAAACCATTGTCAAAATGGATTCAGATGCATACCTGTCATCACAAATATCCTCCAACTATTCACACCACCATAATAGAGCAAAGGCAGAGCTCATGCAACCATGCTATGAATCACCCAAACCAACGCAAGAGCCCAATCCCTAAGCTTGACGCCCATGCTTTCCAAGGTGAATTTATGTTGCCACCTTGACCTCTATTAACGTAAATCAAAACCCATATTGTATAGTTCATGTCACCCTTTAAACCATGTTCAAACAGCGTGTAATACATAAACCCCATATGTGTATCAAATACGTAAGGCTTAATCCATAGTCCATGGCATATGAAATATCCAATGGAGGACTATAGGCAAAGGGTTAAATTTGTACACCTCAAAACAATATACCAAGACTGTATTAAAACATCAACCAAGTTACAAACTATTAATTCCATGTGTTCCATGTAAATGATAAAGTGCAATAGTAATCAAGTCACTAGCGTAGAGTCCGTAAGAATAACAATAGTAATCCATGCAAAATAGGATAGTAAAATATCCATCCTAGCATAAATATTAACTAACAATCATCATAGTAGTCACTAGGATAGGACTGTAAATCTGTCGTCATTCAAACCAAGTGCTAGTGACAAAACAGGCAGTATGTCTTGTTCATATTTTATAAGCAGTTTCCGTCGTCAAGTACACCTGAACGTGACAAGGAAAATAGTGCATTAGTTGATAAGAACTAAGTAACCCCCATCATGACAAGTAGAAAACAGTTACCTTCCAGGTGTTTACAAGGGAAACATGTACTGTCACTCCACCCCTTTTTCCGTCAACAAGTTAAGTCAGAATTTTTTACACAACAGTATTCAAATTTTATAACCACTAAGAAGTAATCGAAAAAACTAACATATGTATAAATGTGTAACCATAAAAAAAGATAGTAAGCAACATCATGACAACATGAGTATTACATTAATAACCATATCAAGAAATATGAAATCGGGATGTAAGAATAACTTACAACAATACAACACAATAAACAAAGAACGACACTTTCTGCATAAGTATAAATTATGTCCAGCTCATGCAATAAATGACTAACCTATTTTTTTTTCAAATTTTTGGGACATTATAAGTGGTATCAGAGCCAAGTTTCAACACTAAGATACCAAATGGGCATACAAGATATTCGTTGCAAGGACAATAAAGTATGTTTTTAAATTTTGTTAACTTACAAAAACTTTTCTTGTTATTAAAAATTTGCAATTACAGAATTTTAAAAGAACAGTGTAGATCATGAACACTGAAGAAGATAACAGTTCGTAAAGGGAATTTGAATACCCCCACCCAAGAAGCAGAATTGGTGGTGGAACTGAAATATGATCTAATGAAAACCGTACAAAGTCTCCAAGCAGACTTCCAGAGTTTCAGAGATGACAATATGAATGAAAGAAAGGAATAACAATAAATTAATGAAACATTACTATGGAACATGATGGGAAGAATCCCACGGCGAAAACCCACTCATTCCACAAACATGTTCAAGAAATAATTTTATCATAAATGGGCCAACAACCTGAGTTAAGAAGGAAAAGAAGAGCATACCCCTAAACCTCTATAAGGATATTATCATAGTCTTTCTAGTGATGATTCACTTTCCCCATGAAGAAAGAAACTGAGAAATGATGACAACCTTAAGGGAGAGTTCCAAAAAATAAAACCCCCAACCTATGAAGGAGAGATGAATACGGGGGGAAAATATGAAGAGTGGCTATTGGGTATGAGAAAATATTTTCGAGTTCATAACTACTCTAGCGAGATGAAAGCTCGTCTATCCATCTATAATTTAAATGGAAAACAAGCTAGATGGTGGAGATACTTGAAGCATACCAAGAAATATGAGTTAAGAGAAATACGGTGGAGTAAGTTTCGCAATATCTTCCAAGAGAAATACATGTCGAAAAGGTTCTTTGGGATCCATGACTATGGATGCTTTTATTAACAGATTTTTGGATCTATTGCATTATGTACCCTACATCAAGGAAGAGAAAGTCAAAATACAACAATTTTTAGGATGCATTCCTCCCAACTTTCAGGAGAGGATTGAATTTGACATGCCTAAAACATTTGACAACACCTTACACAAAGCTAGGCTTTTGCTATGAGCATGGGTAGTTGAGGCAATAGAACCTCAATAGAAACAGAGATAGGTCTAAGAACTTCTCTGATAACTAAAAACCAAGATTTAACCCACCACCCTACAGAAAACAAAACAACAATTTTCCAGCCAACAAGAAATTCAACAAATTAGGTACAAAGCCATATGTACGAGCTCCAAATTCTAACAATCCAGCAGCAAATGGGGGATCCAATATTGCCCCATTGCAAATTAAATGATGGAAATTCCAAGGGCCTCATTATGCTTGGGACTCTAAGAATAATACCAATAGGGTCTTAGAAAACTTGTAGGAAGAACCAACGGTAGAGGACATAGATGGAACACCGTGGATTTATGCAGCCTTGGATGGCCGACAAGCAAACCATCAAGATATCATGGTTGAGATAGAAGGTAATATCTTAAACACTTATATTTCAATATTGATCTACCCCAGTGCTTGTCGGAGCTATGTATTGCCTAAAATTGTTGATGTATGTAAGCTAGGAAAGTTTAAACATGATAAACCTTGGCTAGTGCAGTTAGGCACAGGTAGGAAACATAAAGTTTCAGAAATAGTTAACAATTGTGAGGTAAACCTGAATGGTTTTCCTACTAAAGTAAACCTGAACATCCTACCCTTAGGATCATGTGATATACTTATCAGCATGGACTGGTTGGAACAACACCATGTCATGCTCAATTCCTTAGACAAGGCAATCTTGTGTATAGATAGCCAAGGGAATCAAGTAAAGATTCAAGGCATACCGAAGAAAGTTTCTGTAAGGAATATATCCACTTTACAAGAAAATAAGTGCATCAGGAAAGGCTACAAGCTGTTTGCAGTAAAAATCCAAGACATAGAAGATAAAAGAGAACAACACATAGAGGACTTTCCAGTTCTTGTATAATTCAGGGATGTATTTCCTAAGTAGATCCTAGGATTACCTCTGAAATGACACCTATACTTTTCCATAGAACTAACACAAGGATCAGTTCTGGCTTCGAAATTCCCTTACCGCATGAGTGCACTAGAGTTGGTGGAAGTAAAAATGCAATTGCTGGAATTAATAGAGAAAGGATATATCCGACCAAGTCTGTCCCCTTGGGGAGCACCGATACTTTTCATAAAAAAGAAGGATGGTACGATGCAGATGTGCATCGATTACCATCAGCTTAACAAAATGACTATTAAGAACCGATATCCACTCCCTAGAATTGATGACTTATTCGATCAAGTAGGAGGAGACAATATGTTTTCAAATATTAACCAGCGATCTGGGTACCATCAGGTACATATTTTCCATGAGGATATTCACAAAACCACCTTTCATACAAGATATGGTGACTATGAGTTTGTAGTAATGCCATTCGGGTTGACCAATGCAGTAAATATATGGATAAATAGTATATGAATAGTATATTCAGTAAATATGTGTATGATGAACAGTATATTCAATAAATATCTGGATAAATATTTGTTGGTATCTATAGATGACATCCTAATTTACTCTAAGAGTAAACAAGAGCACAAGGAACACCTCCGCATAGTGCTATAGGTGTTACGGGAACACTAGCTCTATGCCAAGTTTAATAAATGTGAGTTTTACAAACCAAAGATACAGTACTTGGGTCATATCATCTTCAAGATAGGGGTCCCTGTGGACCAGATAAAGATTAAAGCCATAGAATATTGGCTTACCCATACTAGTGTCACCGACATTAGATCCTTTTTGGAACTAGTTGGATATTATCAGAAGTTCATTGAGAACTTCTCCAGAATAGCTTGTCCCATGACTAATTTGCAAAAGAAGGAAAATAAGTTCTTATGGACAACTAACTGCGAGGAAAGTTTTCATTAGCTTAAGCATCTTTTGACAACCGCACCGATACTATGCATTACAGATCCCGATGGGGATTTCGTTGTTTGCGCAAATGCAAGCAAGGAAGGGCTCGAACGATTCCTCTTGCATAACAATTACGTGATCTGTTATGAATCACGAAAGTTAAAATAACATGAGCAGAACTACCCCACACATGATCTTGAGTTAGAATCCATCAACCATGCCTTAAATATGTGGAGGCACTATAGCATGGGAAGGAAATTCCTTTTGAAGACAGATAATATGAGTCTGAAGTATTTATTTGAGCAACCAGATCTGAATGCTAGGAAAGCTAGATGGTTGGATTTACTTAGTGAGTACCATTTCGAACTAAAGCATATAAAGGGAAAATAGAACAAGATTGTTGATGCTTTGAGACGATGAACTCATATGATATTGAGGTGACTTTAATGCAAACCAATTTGGATTTACACAAGAGGATTAGAACGGCCAATAGAGTTGACCCTTTATGTGTACAGATCCTCAAGAAGGTCCAAGAGGATAGGTTATTTCAACAACAAAAAGAGTACAAGGTAGATGAAATGAGACTGCTATAGTCTAAGGAGAGATTGTACGTTCCAGAAGAAGGGCACATTCGGTTTAGCATCCTAACAGAATTTCATCAGACACCCTACTTAGGGCATCTAGGATATCAAAAGATAATATTCGTTGTTAATAGACACTTTTTCTGGCCTAAGTTGAAGGCCGACATAGTGTTCTTTATCGCAAAATGTGAGGAATGTGAGCTAGAAAAAGTTGAGCACAAGCATCCTTCGGGTTTGATGCATCCATTACCCATTCCAGAATGGAAGTGGGAGGTCACTAGTATGGATTTTATCACAGGTCTACCTAAGATTATGAAACAAAATGATTCTATATTTGTAGTAGTTGATAAATTGCTAAAAGAAGCACACTTCATTCTAGTGAAGTTGACCTACAAGGAGGTTCACATTGCCGATATCTTCTTGAAGGAGATATTTAGATTAAATGATATACCTAAGGAAATCATCTCGGATGGAGATACTAACTTTACACAAAATTTTTGGAGATCCTTATTCTCCGGATTAGATATGCAGTTGAAGTTTAGCACTACTTATCACCCGCAAATAGAAAGGGTAAAGAAGGTTGTTGAGGACATGCTTAGGATGCATGTCATGAACAACCCCACCAAGTGGGAAGATTATATGCATCTTACAAAGTTTGTGTATAACAATGGACACCATACTTCTGCCAATATGAGTCCCTTTGAGGTACTCTATGGATGGAAGTGTAGAACACGAGTTACTTGGGATATCCCGGTGGATTGGCTCATGTTAGAGCCTGACTTGTTAAAGGACTTGGAACAATTGGTTATCAAGGTCCAGGTGAACCTTAAAGAAGCACAAGATTTCTAGAAAATCTATGTAGATAAGAAAAGAAAAGATAAATATTATCAAATAGATGACCATGTCTACTTGAAATTAAAAGCAAAATGAAGCTCATTGAGCTTGGGAAGGTGCGATAAGTTAGCACCTATATTTTGCGGACCCTTTGAGATACCAGACAAGAGAGGGCCAATGGCATATGAATTAGCATTACCCGCTCACATAAGAGTCCATAATGTTTTCCATGCATCATTATTAAAGAAATATGTTTATGATACTAAACATGTGATTGATTGGTCCTTATTACAGGTGGAACCTGAAGGGGATTTTTCCCCTGAACCTCTTCATATATTGGAGAAGAGAGAGGTGCAGCTCAAGAAGCGTGCCATAGTCCAGTTGAAAGTGCAATGGAAGCACTTTGAAGCCGATGAGGCTACTTGAGAGAATGAAGCCACCATTAGGAAGGCTTACCCAGCCTTGTTTCATGATTTCATTCTGAATCCCTAGAACAATAGGGACAGTGTTGTTCTAAGTTGAGAGGGATATAATATCCCAAATTTTGACCTAACCCTTATGGGCATGAGCCCCATTGACTATGATGTTCCTTTGATGTTTTATTTTGATATATTGGGTCTAATACCCCAATGCATATGAAACATGATGATTTCTTTGATATATTGGGCGTAAGCTGGTTGCATATGTTTTGTGTATGATTTTATGTGTTGTGCATGGACCTTGAAGCAGATGTTTGATGAGATGTTTTGTGTTGAGAAAGGAGCTCTAGAGCACATGAGTATTTGAATGTTTCTATTGAGCAAGAAGCTATGGAGCACATGAGTGTTTAAGTTGTGTTGAGTGAGAAGCTCTAGAGCACATGAGTGTTTTGTTGTGTTGAGTGAGGAGCTCTTGAACAGATGAATTATGTAAACCTTTTTGTTCACTAGGAAGATATGAAGCACATGCAAACATAAATTGGAAGTGTTGGGCATAATCCCTATAGCCTTCAAGGTTGATATTGAGCATAAGCTCTCGAACATCATATCGTTTCCCATTGTATTCCTAGGTATATCCTACAAGTACATCCTAGCATTAGTGTTGAGCGAGGAGCTCTGGAATTACACTAAGTTTGTAACTCCCTATTTTTTAGCATTGAGTATGGGCTCTGATAAGTGGTAAGAGTTACTGAAAAGAATTAATGATGTCGAGTGAAAATGACTCAATTAAAATATCGATCTCATCTTACTTATTTATAAGTGATTAAATGAAATCTTGAATTTTTCTATCTCATAAACTACTCAACAAATACCATGTTATACGAGGGAATCCAACATGAAAGGATGTTTAGAGTTTCCTAGCCTAATAGACCTAATAACCTACCTCACGGCCTTAATGAAGAAAGTGTCAT
>LPNX010117147.1:2709-45150 GCA_001517045.1 Pseudotsuga menziesii
GTTGAGCGAGGAGCTCTCGAATTACACTAAGTTTGTAACTCCCTGTATTTCAGCGTTGAGTATGGGATCCGGATAAGAGCTAGGAGTTACTGAAAATAATTAATATGTTGACTAAAAATGACTTTGATAAAACATTGATCTGTTCTTACTTATTTTTAAGTGATTAAATGAAAATTTTCATTTTTGTATCTCATCAAGTATTGAATAACTACCATGTTATACTAGGGAATCTAACATGCATGGAGGTTTAGAGTTTCCTAACCTAGTTGACCTAACCCCTACGTGAAGTACTTATTAAAGAAAACCACTAAGCTAAAAGAAAAGTGTCATATGTTTAGGGATTTTTCTATATGATACCTAAATATAAAATGAACAAATGATATATATATATATATAAAGAGTAAGCATAGTAATAATTCTAGTATCTATAAGTAATAAAGAAAGGATCCACATGTTATATTTATTACTAATGATAAATTAAATATTAAAACACATACAAGAGTCAAAGTAGGAACTAGTCAAAATTTCTTAAGTAAATATTAAACTTACCTAAATTAAATGAAAATGTTTATTTCAAGAAATCAAATGATTCTTGATTTAACTGCTCCTTTTCAAGAAAGTCTATCTATAAAGACCCAAACCAAAGAGAGGATTGGGGCCTAACTATCTATCTTTGGAGGATTCTATAATTGTACCTGATTATTCTCAAGAGAAGTTCTTGGAAAACATTTACCCATAGAGGTAAAAGGAAAACTGATAGAGAACCTCAGATATATCCCAGATAGGGAATCCATACCTTAGGAGCTCTAAGCTACTTGCATTAAGAAAAAATCTGTAGCTTGCAAAGAAAAAATCATGAACCTCATACCTACAAGATGAATTTGTTTCAATGGTTGAAAATCTTGCACACTCAAATACACAGAATTAACAAATTCATAGACAGGTCTAACCTTCGTTTAGATAATGAGATAACTTGGGAACTACCATGTTCCTCCAAACCATGACTCTGAAGAGATTAAATTCTCAATGGATATTTAGTATCTCTCTTCTATAAGCTAGGTTATATTTTATGCATTATTTCTTTCTTCACCTAGAGGTTAAATTCATTATTTCCTAGCACATGTAATTCTTTTAACAAATATTATTTTATTTTATCTATTCAACCACTATATTCTATTTAGGAAAAATATATCACATTCATATTTATAATGATGGACTAGCACCTTTAGTTTATCTGTAGGAGGGTTTTGTTTCTTTTATTTTCTGCATTTTATTTCATCATTTACACGTTAATTTTAAGCCTCCTCTCATAGAGGTATTTTTCTTTAAACAAAGGAAATCTACCATGAAAACTAAACTTTACATATTTACCATATTTCATATTTCCAACAAGCTATTATTATTTATAATCAACCAAACTTCTATCTATAGCCTTAGCCTAAATTCTATGCATAAGGATTTAACTTAAATATAAATTTCTCAAACTTTAAATAATACAAACAAACAAAAAAGAAAAAACAAGAGTTAACCTATATGTAAAACCTACTAATTACCTTAAAAAACCACAAACAAACCATTTCCAATTTATAAGTTTATCACATAGAATTCTAGCCATCAAGATCTATCAAGGTAGTGTTGGACACATATTACGAACTAGGTCAACTACATAAAAACAATCCATACAAGGTGCTTAAAGTAGCTCGCAGTACAATCCATACAAGGTACTTAAAGCAGCCCTTGTGGGTTTGATCTCAAGAGGAGAGTCTCACAAACTAATCCTATGAATTACTAAAATATAATTTGAAATAAATTCTAACTAATATGAAATTTGAAACTAATCTAAGATGCAATTTTTCAAATAGCTACAACAAATATAAAATCCCTTAATAACCTCAAGTTATAGTTAATGAAAAGAAATATACTTTAAATTCTAAGTAAACTATTCATATCCTATGCTATTTTATGCATGTACAAGTTTAAAATAACATGTTAATAATCCATTGACTCTATAAACAATAGAAACTTAAAAATAACTATGAAATGAAAACCTATCATAGTTACTATAATAACTTTATATTGAAAATAACTTTATGACAAAACAATTATCAATGAATAATCATTAATAAAATTGTATCATAACTATCAACAAACTATTAGCATCTAACATTTAAATATTCAATTTTAAAGATATTTAACTTATCAATTGATTAGTTGTAGAAATACAAGTTATTCAATCAATATGCTAAGTGTATATGTAATATCATTCAATCATATTATTAGTAACAACTCAATAACATGATATAAATAATATTAAAATCAAATATACAAATGAGTTTAGATTTGAAACAGTGAAAAACAATTCACACACTTACCACAACATATAAATGTAAATGAATCAAGCAAAGAAGATCCCTATTGAAAATATTTTTAACAATTTATTAAACTCAATAAAAAAAACATGAGACCACTTTGATAATCATTGTTGAAAAATCACAATGACAACAATCATTATAATCTTGTAATATTGTTTATGATCTATAATTCTAATTTATCCTCTTTTTTTTATGTGCTCAAATCCCCACAGAATACATATAATAAAACCAAAGACAACTCAAGGTCCATACAGTATTTTTCTTTGCAATTACTTGCAGACCTCAAGATTTACCACGTAGAAACAAAATAGAAGAATGAAAATAGCTTTATTCTACAGAGACCTTCTCCCATTTCAAGCAGATTACTACGTCTTTTATATTTTTTATATTTCTTTTATAGACAATAAGGATCTCAATAGTCTCCTAAACAACAAGTGCATCAATCAATTTCTCCCCATTATCTACGTTGTAGGTTGTCCAATAGAGAATTTATGCCTTTCTGTCCCTTTCTTATAGAGGATTTAAATATGCTCACATTCTGGTACCACTATCTCCTTAAATCTTCTTGAACTTCACGAACTCGGTGCCATCTTACTCGTCATGTTTTAATGACCTCGGTTCCCATATGGCGATTTCTTCTTCCGTGATGCCCTCGCTTTACTTTGATCTTCACCAAATAAGAAAGTGAGAAATTAAATATAAAATTTACCCTCAAAATATAATGACATCAATATCCTTTATGAATTATCCTTCATCGATTTTACCCTTTAAACCTGTAATCAAGCTATCATAAAAATGTGGTAAGTCACCTCAAATAATAAAACACCAACCTAATATAAAATTCATTTCAATTTCGATGAGTTGATGCGTAGGACATACATTCATTCAAGCACATCTAGGCTATTATCAACAAATGTAGAGTGATTCCCGCGATCAAATAAGGATGGGTATCTTCCTTATGTCTGATGTACAATATCCACTATTGCTGGATTACCATTTTCAAATCATAAATTCTCTTTATAATGTCAATTCTGCAACCAAAATACATTTAGAAATAAAATAAGAATAAAAACCAAAACCAGAATAAAATTGAAAGTAAAATCTAGGATTAAAAGAAGCTTAAAGTTCTGTGCTCAGTTTTGGTGACAGAAATTGGTGAATTGAAGGCATACAATCCATTTTCACAATCTCGGGTGAATAAACAAACACTTGGGATATTCTCTAATGATTTAGTTCCATATTCAAACTGAAACACTATCTCTTATCCTTCCATTCGTTTTAGTTAACACATTTTCTTTTTCTCTTCATTGTAAGTAAGATTTCTTGGAATGCTGGAGCGTTGAGGTTGCAAATTCCAAACGATAAAAACTGCTTAGATTTCTCCATGAGCACCATCTCTGTTATTTGCTAACAATCTGAATTATCATGTTGTAGAGTAAGACCATAAGCCAGGATTCAAAGATTCGTGTATGGATGATTAAAACTCCTTCACATGCGTCCATTAAGTACCATCAATGAGATGATTATACATTCTCAGAGAATCGTCTATCAAAATCTTAGATAGACTGATAAGAGACTTGGTTATTCCTTTGTGTGTCTCTGTGTAAGTAGTCTGTGTAAGTAGTGGTGGCATGTTTTCATTGAAAACATGGCAATTTGTTCAATATTCCAGTGACTTCTTTTAAGAATATGCAACGATATTCATAGACATTGGATCCATGAAAATTACAGCGGCATTATGTAAATCCGGCCTTTCTTTCCCTTTAGAAGAACATTAACTACAGATTTTGTATTAGGGTCATCATAATCATTTAATATGGATGCACTATGTTTAGGCGGTGTTGTAATGCTGCATAGCATACATAAACAAGAAATGGAGAAAGATTAATGTTTTAATAATACACCTCATCAAAATGCCATACCACAATTCCAACGTCATATGTCACGTCAAGTAAGCAAAAAACAAAGATGATTTGGGATTTGAAACTAAAGAAAAAACAAAGATAATTTGGGATTTGAAACTAAAGAAAATATAATGTGAATTTAAGTTATAATAATAAAATTAAAAATAAAAAGCATAAAAATTCACCATTATCCTTTTTAAATATATATTTTAGTATATATTTTATTCAAAATTTATGTATTACCTTTAGCTTAACAAGTTTTCAAATTCTTCATACATCATGAAAAGACTATTTTTTTTAATGAATATCTATAAAATAGAATTTAATTGTTATAAAAGAACTTGTGAAAGTAAAGATCATCAAAGTTTTTTAATAAAATTTCAATTTATAATGAAAGCATATTGAGATTTATTTTCTTTATTAACAGTAACATTTTTTTCATGAAATAAAAAAATCATTAAAACAAAATCTTATAGATGAATCTTTTGAAACTAAGGAACTTAATCAACTTGGCTAAAGTTATATGAGAGCATGGAGGTGTTATTCAACAATCAAGAAGTCAACATGTTAAATGACAAACTCATGGATTTTCGGCAAAAAAGTGAGTTAGATGAGATAATAAAATGACAACAATTTTTCACTAACTAAAAAACATGTGGAAGCATCAACTTAAAATAATATTCTATGAAAACCAAACAACTAACTAAATCAAGAAAGATAAAATAGAAAAATACCGAAAGCTAAGTATTTACAAAAAATACAATGGGGTCCTCTTTGATTTTTTCAAAATCAAGGGGAGTTATTGGGGTGCCAACAAATGGCGAACTAGTTATCTCTATCCATCTTGTTTCAAAAAAAAATTTGTGGAAAACATAGTCTAATTCTTACATAGAGAAATCATAAAATCTTTTTAGAATTATCTCATTAGTGTCAACAAAATTAAAATACAAACTAAAAGATTATCTCGTTAAATCAAAGTACTCAAATAATGATAATCCAAACCACGAGTTATAAAAATGTAGCCACTTATTTCTCTAAAGAATTTCAAAATATGTTCAAGCTATATATATATATAGATAGATAGATAGATAGATAGATAGATAGATAGATATTAACCAAATTAGATAAAAGAAAGAATGAGTGTCCTAGTTTGGTAAGTAACGGAGAGTGTCACTCACAATCATTACTGGAAAATGAATCAGCTGGTTCATTACTAAGACCCCTTATCTCTTGATCAAATAACCAAGATCCATTACCACATTTGCTCGTGATGTCACACCAGTAAATTTTCATGATCATAATCGGACCGGCTCATTACCGAGACCTTCCATTCCCTATTTCATCTAATTTATTAATGGAACTCACAGAAAAATCCTTAGGTAGTAAGTAAGCTTTAAAGAATGACTGATAATTCGAACTAATAAATATTTTCAAAGTAATAAGTTTTAAAGAGATAAATAACTAGTTTTCTTTATAAAGAACAGATTATAGAAGATTAACCATAATCATACTTACAAATATTATAATAATATAAGAGGTCTATCTTAGATTTAAGATGATCTCACTAGTCTAAACAATTTGAAAGACTAGACTTTATCACAATTATTCAAAATAGATGAACAAACTGAAATTCAACCACAAAGATTTATTTATATACAAATTTATTCTTTATAGAATCAAAGAAGAAAATTCAAAATGCTTAAAATCTCAAATTCAATACCCAAAAGAAAACATCCTACTTGTGATAAAAGAAAACAAAGTGACAAAACTAAATCTAAAGCTAAATATGTACATAGGTACAAGGAGAATAAAATAAAATAAAAATAAAGTGAAATCATATAGCCAATGTAATCACATATGTAAACTCAGACCAACAAGCATATGTAAATCACAACTAAAAAATAGAAATAGTAAAATACAAAAATCACAATCAAAACTATCTAAAACTATTTCTAACAAGGGCACCATCAGAAAATTATTATTTAGAGAGAATGGTATAGAATGAATCTTCTAACCAAGCTTCTATAGGATCATGATATGTACAACGATTAATATTTACATGTTGAAATAAATCTATAATGAAGGAATAATCATGAGTGAAATTATTTCTTACTACGATCCCTTCTTCAGATGTGAAAGATGGATAAGGTATAAGACTAGGACATTTTTATGGTGAAATTTGATCTTTTTTACAATATATGTCTAGAATTTGATTTGCAAAAGTCAAAACTGAAATTTGTTTTGATCCCTTTAGTGTATGATGTGCAATCTTTTCCTCGTGACTATTCTTTTGTAAACAAATACATCTTTTATAAAGATCGTCAAATTGAGAAACAATTTCGGTTAATTCATCATCAAGAGTACTTGTTACATCTTTAACATTGAAAGGAAAGGAACATTCACGTAATTTGTTCTGTATAAAATTCTTGTGAGCAAATCGGGTAGTTATAGAAATATTCTAAATAGGAAGAGAAATCATTTCCCAAAAATTTCCCCTCACCATTTTCTAAACATTGTTTTATGGTGAGAATGTTATCATTATTAAGTTTATGTTTTTGTAAACTATGGGATTCTAATTTAACACAAACTTGAGTTTCGGGAGTCCATAGTATTTGTTGGTTTACTTACTACTTGATTTTCTGCTTTGCTATGCCATTTTCAAATACAGTTGGGTTTTGACTCTTATTGGCGAGCTTTTTCATGCTTTCTTGGAATTTCTTAATCTTGGGCAATAAACTCTCATCCGTTATTGGTCCGTGACTTCTCGTTGTGATGTTTACTACTGAAAGTTATATTTCATGAGCGGTTTCTTCTTCTTCCAACCCTAGCGAGGACATACAGTCCGACAAAACCATGTAGTTGTTTCTTCCAAACTTTTCTCTGTTTCAACTTCCTTTTCTTCTTTACTTTTAGGTTCTATTAGTTGAACCTCTAATAGTTGATTCACGACTAGGTTCATTGAATTAATCCACTCACGGAAGCTTTTTTCAGAGTGAGGTTGTTCGTGTGAGGTACAAAATTATCCATACCAACTTCAATGAGATTTAGCACATAGGAGTTGTTGGTGGGTGGTTGCGGTGGACTATTTTCTTCTTTCTTCTTGAAAAATTGTCTAAATGGTTTTCTAGAAGAACTTTTCGCTTTATCTTTTTCTAAGTCAACAACCTTGTTTGAGAGTTTTTGTACCATTTTAACCACATTGTCCAATTCATTCAAACGTTCTTCTTTGGGCTTAGTTAGCAGTAAAGGATTCTTATTAAAAGTTTTTACATCTGAATATGTAGACTATTTATTTATACTTTCGAGTTCTTCTTCCACCTAAGTTATCCTCTTCATAGGTTTCCAACAGTGAGGTTTTTACTGAACTCTTCACGAACATTGCTATCTTAGGAAAAAGTGTTTAAGAATAGTATTCCATTAATGTTTCTTTAGCATGAATTATAGGAGCACTAAAACTATTCAAATGGTGAGAGAATCTATGATTAAAATCGAGCGCTTTTTCTTTTTTCTCCATCTTTAGAGGAAGTAACTCTTTCATCAGAGTAGCCATGGTTCTTTGGTGTCCAAACTTGTTCTTGAACAATATTTCAAATGAATTCCAGTTTGTGATAGAATTCTCCTGCAGACCAAAATACCATGATGCTGCTTTTCCTTTAAGGGGATGTGGAAACAGTATACATACTACATCTTCATGCTCTCCTGCTGAAAAAACCACAGGGGCTAAGAAAAAAATTTGTAAATGATTATCCACATCAATTCCTTCTGTGGGGTCAAACTTGGGTAATGAATTCTTAGGATGTGCAGGTAAATTGTACAAGGTAGCATCCAGGTTAAGAGGGTTTCTCGCCCTCCAAGCTGGTGGTGGAGGTGGCTGATTAGAATTTGGATTTACAGGTGCGTTTCCAGCTACATTTCTAGCCATGATTCGAGGTGGAGACTGAGGTGGAGATTGAACATGGGTTCAAAAAGGTGAGCAAGATGGAGAATCAGATCCCAACTAATGAAAAGGATGGACAATTTCCTGCAAGGTTAAATCTACCAGCTTTTCAAAATCTCTCACTAACACTAAATCTTCTATAAAACTATGTTCTTTCTTATGATCTTGTCTTCTACATAATTCAGGGATGTGCATCAATCGTCCAAGCTTCTTTTCATACGACCTTCTAATTATTCTCAAATAGTTAACTACTTCGAGAGAAATAGGATAAATAAATTCAGGATCAACTTTTATTTCAGGACTGGGGTCCTTGGGTAGAGTGGTTTCAGAACTATCACTGGTGGAAAGTTCTCGAGGAAACGAATTTCCTCAGCCAGCCATACAGTGGCGACCCTCCTTCTAGCACCAAAAACTATTGATTCCTGGAAAAATATCAAGTGTCGGTAGCAGGGGTTCTCCCCAATAATCGTTCCCAAATAGATCTTTTATTTTTTGATATGGGGAATCTGTCTGGTTTGTGGTCCGGCTACCGTAGAGTTAAGGTGAATTTTTAAATCTCTATTATTGGTTGCGTCCCGATCCACTGTTTATATATTTTACCCTTTAGGTATGGAATGCAAGTGCCTAATATTAAATGCAAGTAACAGAAAAGAACAACTAATATGTTCTAACCTATCCTCGAGGAGAAACATTGATATAAAATAACAATGAATAATGTATTGTATGCTTTGCATAGAGTATTCTACAGATATCTTATAAATCTGGGATACATACATACAACATAAAGGTAAAAAATAGATATCTCCATGATATTAAAACATTCATCATTCATTGTTACATAAGATTCATCACATAATGCAAAATCAGTCATAACTCAGAAGTAGTTCAGAAGGTTAGGAACGATCTCACAGATTGCATATACAACTAAACAAGAAATAATTCTCCATTCAGCTTTACACAACATGATTTGAGACTTATGCAACACCTAATCCAGCAAAATTCCATCTTCTTCATTATAAAGGGAAATAGTTCTTCTTACAATAAGATTCAGTAACTATTCCAGTGAAAATTCCTTTCTACATCTACTTTCCCTATACTTATACAAATCACCAAAATGAATCTTGAGTTTCCCCAACCTTTTGGGCTTCCTCGACTCTTCCTTTACAAAATTTTGTCTTTTAGTGCATTACTAGAAAAATAATAAATACTAAATTTTATAATCTTTAACTTGTGAATAAGACAAATTTAAATGTGCCCAGTTTGTTTCTTAACAAAAACGCCCCATGCTTGTGCTTCTTCACTGATGACCCGATACTCTACAGGTTCTAATACACGCACTACCACTTCATGCTTTGACCGCTGAGACTCAATTTCCTTAACTTTGTGTACATTCTGACTCAAAGATTCCTCTAATAGGAGGTTTTGGCCTGAAGCTTGTATAATCTAGATTCCGATGTCTTCCTCACTAACAACTTCGAGCTTGGATATGCTTTCTTCCTCTCTTAGCAGCCTCTCTTGCAAGTTCTTCAGATGTTCCTCCCTGACTGAGAAATCTTGGTCCTAGGCACCTGTTAGAACCACACACTGATTGTGAACAAAATTTATGCCTTTGTAGAATTCATTTCAATAATTTTTTCAATGGCTGTGTTTAATATGACTGTTGTTCTAGACCCAAAATTCAATATGGCTACCTCCATCTTAAGACTTCATGTAGACTTCTGAGGAATATTTGCTGGAAACGTTGGATGGATTCCTATCCATGTTAACTATTTTTTTACAATTTCAACCACATCTGATAATCTTTTTCATAATTTTGATGAGTTTATTGCTAGTTGTTTCAATCTAACCTCGATTTGTTTAACTCTATAAATCTCCCCTGCAAGACTCAACAAAACTTGATTTATCTCCTTTTGTAGCATTGAGGCTTGATTCTAGAAAGGGGTGGTATTAGTCTTCTTCTCCTTTGCCACTTGAAGTTGTTCTCTCATAAAATGGTTCCAACCTTCCATCTCCTCTACTCTCTTGTTCGTTGCATCTCCTTTTTGTTATGCTTCTGCAACTTTCTTCTCAAGATCTTTCTTCTCTCTTTCAATGATATTTACCGATAATACCAGAGCATCTTTGTCAAATTTTAGAATATCTTCATGTTTCCTATTGAGGATTTGTTCCTCACCTATTTCCTTTTTCAGAGTTTCCTTCATTTGAACAACCTTCTTCTTATATTGTTCCAAATTAGTCATTATCTTATCCACATTATCTTCATTTACAAGGGATGAAGCTACACCTACCTTTGCAGGAAGTCTTGTGTCCTTGTCAGTCCCATGGACAATTGTTTTCTCATTGACCATGATTCCTTTCTTTTCCCCGGTGTCCACATTCTTGTCAGTTCTCATGACAGTTATTTTCTTATTTTTGTCCTAAAAAATGGTATTTAAATCAGCTACCTCCTCCTCTTTAGATGGGATGAAAGGCATTAGTTAAATCCCTGATGTTGGAGCTGGATCTTCCATGGTTGTGCTACTATATGGGACAGATGACTCTATGAGATCATCATGAGATTGAGTCTACTCCAAATTTACATGATCTAGTTCCTCGTGCTCTTTTTTCTGTAGCTCCTCAGCTGCTTTCTGTGTCATCCGCTTCCAGTCTTAGCCTCTCAACCTCTTCCTGCCTTTGTTGTGCCTCCTCTTCTTGATTATTTTTCTCAAATTCCTCTTTGGCACTCCTGTTCTCATCTTATTATGTTCCAAATGATTGTTCTTCTTCTTGCGATAGTTTAAATTCCTCCTCTTATCTTTTCTTCGTAGCTTCTTCTTCTTGCTTCTTTTGTTGCTCATCAGCTTTCCCCTTGCCTCCCACATTTGTTATTTTTTTCTTGAATCTTTTCCTTAGGTCTTTCATATTTCGGTCATTGCAGAATATTTCCTCATTTTTATCCCAGTAGTTTGTGTACTCAAAATGTACCACTAGAGATACACAATAGTTAGCAACCTATTGGCCGGGGAAAACTAAACTAGGCCAACTTACAAAAAGACAACCCACACACTTGACTTAATACAATCTTGTATGTGTTTAAAGTAACTGTCATTCATAAGATCAAGGCCCTGCTACCTATATGATGTGCTCTCCAAATAGAGAGTCTCTCTAGGGTGTGTGTGTGGGAGATTTGCTTAACTCAATATTCTAATCAAAACAAAAAAATCAAACTAACTAACCAACTAATTCTGAGAGAAACTACCTTAAACTAAATGCAAATTAACAGCTCATAATTATGCTCTATGATAATCTAAATGCAAATTACCTATCTCGGCCAAGAGTATGAGTTATTACTTTGACAAAATGTTTTAAAGCATAAAGATGATCAATAATTCTGTATTGGTAGAAAAGTCTCTAGTGACAGAATTAAATCTGTATTATCTTACAATAAGATGATACTCCATCATATAATTATTCAAACACAAATTAAAACCTAATATCAAATGATATTAAACATATACACAATCCTGAAACATAATGAATGTAATCATATACCAACTTGTAAATGAAACAAGGTCAACCTGCAAGTTAGTAATTTATCAAACATAGATTTATAAAAAATTGAAATTATGAAGAAGTTCATTCATCTCAACATAACAATAAACCATTTACATTTTAGGCAAGCATAATCATTCGAAGTCCATTAAAAATATTTCAGATATAATAGCAAGATATATATATATATATATATATGAAAGTGAAGATAAAAAAAGAGAATAATCAACAACATAGTACAAAAGTTTTAAAGACTTAGCTAGGGTCTTTAATATCATGCAACACTTAGTAATCCTCAGAAGAAGTTCCAAGAACACCAACATAATAGAATAAAGTACAATACCGTATAATATCAATTCTCCAAATGTCTCAAAAATCGAATTGTTTATCAATGTTTGGAACTTGTTTATATAGGAGAAAAAACAACTACTAATGAATTGACCACCCTATTTCTATGATACTACATGGATTCCTATCTGAATACAGAACAAAATAAATGCCATGATTCTAGGTATGTTATTGAGTAACAACTAGGATGGAATAATGTGAAATAAAATAGCTAACTTATTGGATAAAATCCAGTATCATATTCCTTTGCATGAGGCATCACTATATCCGATAATCCATCAACTGATGATGCTCAGAATAAAAAATGTAGAACCAGCAAAATAGCAAATAGTTGCATATCCAAGGCATATTCCAATGAGTAAACTCTAGCGAATTGAATCCCAAAATTATAGCACAGGATCAACCTTCAGGTTGTTTACTCCATAACACCTGGAATTTTCAAATAAAATCAGTTTCCAAAGTGCGAATATCAACATATAAAAATAAATAAGACGTCTGCAGAATTTTAATTCTGCAGGTATCCTTATAAAATAAGCAAAAAACACTTTGCATCAAGAACGAGATCTAAAAAATATAGGACATTACTAACATCTAGAAGCCAATTTCAAATCATCTGTATGCTTAAAAAAGTTTTAAACCATAAAACAAAATTGGACTTCATACAACAAACATAAATATCAAATTTTAAGGGATGATTCAATAGAAAGTCGAATTAGCACATTCCATCTTGCTTAATCTAATTTGGCCTTAAATCTAATAGTTCTCATATTGGCAATCTTATTTTGTTTGATCAGTTTGTGATTTATTGACAGAAGGTTTTTAACCTGAGCTTTATATCTGAGCTTCTTCTCTCTCAAGAGATTCCATTTTTCAACCCAGGAAGTCAAATCATCTTTCAAGCTTGCAATTTCTTCCATAGTGAATGCCCTAATAACCTGATCCTCTTTCAAATCAGTTTCCAAGGATGATATGACATAAACATAGGGAATTTGATCATGTTGTCCTACTGTGCCTACATTTGGCTCCCCTCTACCTCTCTCCTCTGCACATGGCTTCTGATCAATTTATTGATCTATAGTAAGCCTAGGATTTACTTGTTGGACACCCCCAGCATTAGTTTTAGAGACAGATACATATTTTAGATCAAGAATGGTTGGACCAACTGGAGCTTCATTGGGCTGAGACTCCGAAGAATCGCTCAATTCAATGAGAGGGGAATTCCCTACACTCAAATCTCTACTAGCAAAGAGCACGGCCGTCATGCTACGAGTGGTTCATCGAATTGCCCGATTAATCAACACCCTACCAACTTCATCTTTGATTGGTTTATGACTGACGTTTGTCTATGAATAAGGAAGGCCATCATTTGGACAGGGTGCTGTAATCACCATTTTTCTCGTTCGAGGCCGAGAATCATCAACAGGTGTCTCAGGGTTTACCTCAGACTTGACCTTAAGGTCACTCTCACTTAGGGCTCAAATGGGTTCAGATATTTCATTTCCAAGATCATTTAGAGAGTCACATTCTTCTAACTCAGGCCCACCTACTTCTGTCTTGATATGTCTTCACCTGGTTTTCGGCCTTTGTGGGGGCCAGTCATCATTTTCCCCAAACTCATTACGAGAAAGAAATGATTCCAAAGAATCCCCCAATTCTCCCAGCTGGTAGGAAACAAGTATCTTAATAATCCCATGATGAAATAGGCTCTGTTCCTTATCCCCCACATTACTCTGATATGCACAAGTGATCTTCTACAAACTACTCAAGAAATAATACAGCATATTTACAGGATGCCCTTGGAAAATCATTAATAGCTGAAGATGATAGAACTGGGTTTGGGAAAGTTGACCTTCATAGGTGACATACCTGATAATAAGTTCGAGCAGAGAACACCATTTATTCTTCAATAGATGAGAAGGGAAACTAGACTTATATTTCATTTGTTGATTAGCTAGAGTCAAGAACTCCTTCCAATCATCATTCTTCACATGTTTTCCCTTATACCAATGTTATCCTACCCTTACCATCCTACCCTTACCACCAGTTCACGGAATTGAGGAGTAGCGTCTAAATATTCATCACCCATGAGCTCGAATCTTGAAATAGGGGCCATAATAGAAATTACACGGGCTTTAAGGATTTTCAAAACCCAAACTTGGAAACACATTCGATCTATCCAGAATTCATATAGATTAACCAAAACTCCAAACACCCTCATTTCACCAAAGTACTGTTAACCTTCATGCCCAGTCATGGAACACAGGGTCATCATGCCTTCAAATTGACAAGTTAATGGAAATCGCAGAACACTTACCACACAATAATGACCTCCAAAAAAATCGAGTGGGTAATAGCTTATGCGTGATAGTTGCATGATTGCAAATCAACAAATGGCAGACAATTGGATTACACAGATATCAAAACCCTCAAACTCCATAATAACACCAATACTGACTAACACGTTTTCATATCGATGTGACGGCCTAATAAAACTAATAGTTTCAAAGCATAAGTTAATGGTTACAATCACATAATCTTTCATCGAATATCAATAATACCAAGATTAATAAGAAAAGATACAATTGATGAAATTGAAATCATGGTTGATATTGTAATGATAAAAAAACAATTAGTAAATGTAGCCAAACCCATACCCAACCTTCGAGAATCATTTTAGCCACTTATGATGGAATTTAACATTGACTTTACCTCAAGGAATCATTTAAAATGTTCATAATCCCATAAATCTTATCTCATCTTAAGATACAAAGTTCATAAATGATGATGAGTGTATAACAATGGGGAATTTGTGAAATCAATATGAAATAAACTTTTATCCCCATGATTATTGTGATGAGATAAATTTTTTGGAAGTGGAAGAACTCATTAAACCACGCCTATAAATTGAAAAACAAATGTCATATCATGTATCAGCTTACTAGGTTAACAGTCAAGACCATTGATGTAACAAATTTACTTGACCTTGAATATGCATGAATGATCGATATTGTAAAATTAGGAGTTGCTAACTTTCAGTATTATGAACTTTACAAATGATCAAGAAGAAATGAGAAACTAAAGCCAAGAAATGCAAACTCTATATAAGCTGATGTTAATCCCCCTAAATCAATCAATACATCAACTTCTATTGGGAGTACCTTCAGAATCAAAGATTCTGAAGTCAGTCCTAATATATTTATTGATGAGTGTTTATTGAGGTTGTGATATATAATGTCGTTTAGAAAATTGATGAAATGAAAAATTTGAAACTTTATGTTCAAATTCCTCGGGAGGGTGTTGCTTTCCAACAAATGGCGTCATGCTGGGACCAAACCAGTTATCTCTACAAAAACAATGTCCATTCTTCAAATAATCAAAGATGATGTCTTTAAAGTATCAAACATCTGCTTAAGTGATTCAATTTTCAAACCAATCTAAACATATAACCAGACCTCAACAGATTCTTCCACAACAATCCTATAGTTGTTATCTGGGTATTCCTGGTCCATTTCAACCTTAGGAAGGTATAGAGTAGAATAAATTAATTCCAATATAAATATATAAGACCAAAGACAAGTTAGTTAATAAAAGTATAGATGTGGCTTCTCCAGAACATCGGTTGATTTTCTTCTCATTCAAGCAAAAGTAGCAGACATTATTTACTTTTAATCATCCATTTTTTTTAAAGTATATATATATACAAATCATATACATGGGGATAAATATGCAAAACATTAATCAGGAATACTACCTTAGCTTGGTGACCAAATGATGATAGCCTTATTCACCAATCCTACTAGAAACTGACCAGGCCAGCTCGTGATGAGACTTCTTGTCTCTCAGTTTATTCGACTGAGAGTTGTTGTCACTGGCTTGGTGACCAGATTTTGACAACGTAATTCCAATAGAACCAATGATCATAAACAGACCGGATTGTGATGAGACCTTCTGTTTCCTGATTAACCTCTTTCATATTGACCTTTAGTTCCAGACTACTTCCCTGGCTAGGTCACGAGATGTATTTACAAAAATGAGGGAGAAAACCATAGACTTCTTAATATAGCTTAAAGATGACTAGATATATTCAACTAATCTTCAAACCTAGTAGACATCCATTGGAACTAGTAAATAAATTTCCTGAGATATTGGTTTATAGGAAGGCATCCGGAGAGAACAATTAAGGATTGCTAAAAGAAGAATTGTATAGCTCGAAAACTAAGATAGGTTTGAAGCCAAATCACTTGTGAGACATCAAATACTCCCATCCAAAATTAGTGATTACGATTTGATATGTATTTCATTCATTCCAGTTTGACATACTTCACCATCAGGCTCGTCCTTAACACCATGTCAAATACTTCATGCCGAATTTTATGAGAAAAGATGGAAGATGTGTCTAATGAAGCAAATATTTACAGAGGTAAGCATGCAGATTTATGTACAATGAATGATCTCGAAGAAATGAATTATTTTATATGATCCATCATATAAAATTTCAAGTAAGTAAACGTGATTATGGAAGGAAAGATAATCAGCGAGTACAAGATCATAAGACTCAACAGATCTAGAAATCAAAAGGAAACGATAAATATGTACATCAATATACACAATGGAAATATTCAATGAGAATGACTTAATGATGTGGGATTACTAAAAATACCTCTTAAGGATATGCCTATTTACTAGGAGGGTATCGAGCTGTCCTTGCAAAGTGTGCAAACAGAAAGTACTAGGACCAAGTTTTTCTACTATCGCATATGGACCTAACCAGAGACGTTGGAATTTTGCATGTTCCCATTTTTCCTCATGTGCTTTGTCCCATTTCAAAACTAGATCGCCTACCTGTACTTCCTTGTTTGAGGATGAGCGACGATCAAACCATGATTTAACAATTTTCTAATGCTTTGTGAAATGTCATTTAGCATTCTCTCTCTCTTCTTCCAATTTTACCAGCATATTGATTCTTTCTTCAATGGCTGAACACTATGTCTCTTGTACAAATCATGCAAGCTGTAATGAAGGCAGAAACAGATTTGGAGGAAGAATAGCCTCCATGCCATATACGAAAAAGAAAGGAGAGTTACCAACATATGATTTTGGGGTAAACTTGTCAGTCCACAGAGCTTGATATAGAATAGTGTGCTAGTTCCTATGATGTTCAGCTATGGATCTCTTCAGAATTTTCAGCAAGTTCTTATTCGTTGATTCAGCAAGGTCATTGCCTTATGGATGATAGCTTTCCGAATATCTGATTCTCATTCCCTTTTCTAATGCAAATTCAGTTAATTCTCCAAAAGAGAAATAAGATTCGTTATCAAACACGAGAGATTCTAGCACCCCAAATCTGGTGATTATGTTAGTTTCAAGAAAATGCAATACCTGATTCGTATTAACCACCCACAATGGTTCTGCTTCAGACCATCGAGTAAAGTAATCAGTGGTAGTTATAATTTACTTATGATGAAGAGAGGACAAGGGATTTATTGGTCCGACGATATCGATTCCCCACTTTTGGAAAGGCCTATCCACCACCACAGGTTGTAAAGGAAACGCTGGTTTTTTGACTTTGCCAGCTGCAGTCTGACAATATTGACACCTTTTTACAAAAGAATGGGAATCTTTAAATAAGGCTGGAAAAAATAACCTTCCCTTAAAAATTTATGAGCATTAGTATCACCACCAAAGTGGCCACTAGCAATCCCATCATGTAGCTATTTTAAGACTGAATCAGATTCCTCTTTTTCTAAACAACGAAGAAAAAATCCATCTGCATTTTTCCTGAAAAGTACATTATTTAGCAGCTGGTAGGGTTCTGATTTTAATCTTATAGCTCTCTTCTTCTTTGGATCCAAATGGTATGGAGCACTACTAGTCTCAAGATAAGTTTTAATATCAGTATACCATGAATTGGCAAGATCTAGGATAAAAAAGACTTCAAGTTTGCAGGAAGGAATCATCTAAAGATATGCCATTTTGGTCAGCAGGTAGATGTACTAATTAAGCTACCAATTTGCACAACCCCAAACCACGTACGACTTGAGAGGATTTAATTTCCAGGTCATACTCTTGTTGAGCAGCCATCCAATGTGCTATTTTTTCTCCAAGGTCTTTCTGAACTAACAAACTTCTCACAACAGAGAATGGAACAATTACCTTGGTTTTCGATTTAAGGAGATAGGGCCGAAAATTTTTTACTTCCTTGAACAAAGCAAAAGCCTATTTATCCACTTCGTGGTAGTTCAACTCAGCTCCTTTTAAACTCAAGCTCATGAAATAGATAGGTACTTCATCCTCCTGTTGGTTCTTCTGAGTAAGAACAGCTACGTAAGATATGTCAGATGTGAAAGTATAGAGAATAAATTCTTTCCTAAATCCAGGGCTTACGAGTGTGGGTGCCTCAGCTATGGCTTCTCTAATTCTGATAAATGACTCTTTCTCTTTATCTCCCCACAAAAAAATGTTGTCTTTCTTTATCATATTCTGCAGTGGTCACACAATTTCATAAAAATTGGGAACAAACCTTCTCACGGAATTTATCTTTCCCATGAAGGATTGCATGGCTTTCTTAGTGGAAGGGAAAGGAATCCTAGAGATAGGGTCTGTTCTTTCTGGGCCAATCATGATCCCTTCGTTTGACACTACAAATCCTAGCGAAATTCCCTCGATTACTGCAAATATTGTCTTTTTAGGATTAAGAGAAATATCAAACTTTCTACAACGTTCAATCCCTTTGCGCAAGTGTGAAATGTGAACATATCTAGTTTTGGAAAAAATAGTGACGTCTTCTAAATAGACAACGACAGAGTGCTTTATTAGAGCTCTGAAAGAAAAATCCATTGCCCTTTGGAATGTAGCCCCAATGTTTATCAATCTGAAAGGCATATTCCTGTAGGCATAGGTTTCCTAGGGGGTCCTAAAAGTAGTTTTCAGCTAGTCTACAGGAGAAACTAGAACCTGATTGTACACAGAAAAACCGTATAATAAAGACAACATTTGAGCACTTGATACCTTCTGGAGGATCTGTTCCATTTGAGCACTTGATAGTTGTCCTTTTCCGATGATTGGTTTAAGTTTCAGAAATCTACACACAACCTAATATATCCATTTTTCTTCCTAACAGGAGCAAGGTTTGCCACCCACTACGTATGGCATACAAGAAATATAATTCAGGCAGTAAGCAATTTAGTCAATTGTTTCTTTACCGCTGGTTCTAAGGCAGGGTGCATTTTCCTTAGTTTTTGTTGGAATGGTTTCAACTGGGATTTCATAGGGATTACATGTTGTATGATATGTGTATCAAAAGTCTTTAGATCATCGTATGACCATGCAAATATATCCTTGAATTCACTAAACAGTTTCATAAAGGATGATTTTTCATTTTGGGTACAGTCTGATCCTAAATTGATATTTTGAGGATTTGCTTCCGTGCCTAATTTTATGACTTCATAACACATGTTTGAACTATTCATTTTTCAATTAGGAACTCCTTTAAACTTATCATGTAGGTCATAAAAATTTTCAAGTCTAATAATCGACGTCGGGATCGAATTTACCAGCTCAAAATATTGGTCAATAGGATGAGGTGGATGGATTATTGGGAAATTGTGTAGATCTTCATCATGCATGATCTTGTCAATTGATATTTCTTTAAAAGCATATTCTCCCATTAAGAAGGCAATGATCTATGAATCATCATTAAAGACACGCCAGTTAGTGATGTTGTCGGGGATTGACGGTCTAAATAATAGTTCAACAGAAAAAACATTGGGAGAAATTTTTGTTGATGGAATGAGCCGTGAGGCTTCATTTTCCAAGAGGTCAACTTCCTGATTCTGAAAAAGAGGAATAGACTCGATATTAAAAGCATCAAATGCTGAAATTAGGTTCCATACCTCCTTTTGATAACTTTGCAAATGATTAGATAAACAATGAATGGAATTGTGGACTTGTCGAACAATGATTTCGGAATCACCGAATGCAACTAGAACCTTAACATTTAAGTCCAACACCTTCTTGAGTCCCTCTATGAGGGCCTCATATTCGGATTTGTTATTTGTGCAGAGAAATTCAAGCCCACAAGATAGCATAAGATTGTTTCCTATAGGATCTAGGAGCATGCAACCCACTCCTACACCTTCCTTAGATTGAGAACCATCAAAGTACAAATGCCAAGGTTTATCAACAAGACTAACTACATCATTTACATTATTCATAGCATTAATCAAACTGGGAGAAGCTTCCTGAAAATCACAATGTAATGTTTCTGATTTATTTACAGAATCAGTAAATACAGATTCAAGTGCAAGGAAACTCCCCAAATCTGAATCATACCCATAGTTCCCTAAAATAGAATCACTAAACATGACGAGTTCATTGGGAGAGTTTATCTTAGTCACTGTGTGTTTCATTTACCTTTCTCTGTCAATCCTAATCTGATTTGGTCACCCGTTTTTAGGTAACCATAAGTGTGACCATTCGGTTCAAAAATAGCCTTTTAAAGCTTGAGATCAGTCACGACTTAAGAACAACCCATAAACATTAGGTAAATCTGCTACCACTACATCAATGACTTGGAAAAACTATGGATTAGTGGCCATTCTGATCATTACTCCTTTTAATTCTCCTACAATTTTCACCTTAGATTGGTCCAGTTGGCTGATTTGAATTTCACAAAGTGTGGGCTTAGAGTTCAGTTTCTTGTAGACCGAATAAGGCATAACTCTTGATGAAGCTCCGGAATCGATCATACAATTATGGAAATTTCGATTGAATATTTCGAATGTTAGTAGGAAGGGGGGAGTTGTAGATTTGGAGTTCTTACCTATCAGTGTATCTTTATAAGTGGTTGTTTTGATATTGTCATTAAAAATAGCTGCTGCTTTACGGGTTGAAGGATCGAGGTTATTTATTGTAGGTATAGAGGGATAATTTCTTCTGGAATTGGTATTTGATGAAGTTGTTAAATGTGAGAGTATTGAACCTCCAGGCATAGGGTAAATTTTCAATAAATCAAACATGCTAATTTTTTCCCTCTATTTCTTGAGATCATCTATGATGTCATACTAGAGATCCATACCTTAAGTTATAGGATGCTGATTCGTAGGTTGAGGACTGTTCCTAGGTGCAGGTGATGGTTGATAATCTATAGGCCCTTTACTCCTTGTATTATGGGTGTGTTGGTTGATAAAGACAGAATGATCATTATACTCTTCCTATTTTACTGAGCTATCCCAAAAATGTCAATTAAATGGGAGAGGATCCTCAAGAGTTTCCTCTTCAGTTTTAGGATGCTCATGTTCATGATCCTCTTCCAACTCTTGATGGGGTGAAGTTTCAGGTAAGGCATAGACAACCCTTTTAGTGTTAAAAACTTCCTCATTGGTTGATATGTCAGGCAGAGTATTTTTCCTTGCATTCGGTGATGTATATGGTTGATATGAGGTTTTAAAATTTCCTCTATTTGAAGTACCTTCCCTATTATTTCATTTTAATATCACCACTTCATTTGTGAGAGACCTAATTGCCTGTTGTAATTTTTCTACATTGAAAGAAGAAGTATCTCTTTTATTTGTGTTATCTCTCGTTGCGGTTTCATTTCTTTTAAAAGGACTATCGGTTTTGCCATTATTTTTTGGTTCAAATGTCATTGAATTATTTTCAACCTTTATTACTTCTTCGAAGGTTTCAACCAACGTGATCTTACCATCTTGTTTGAAAAAAATACCAAGGGATTTAGGTAAAGCTGAAGCATAATTCTCAATTATAATATCCTTTGGAGTTTGGGAGGCTACTGGTATTCTATTCAAGAGAGTAAGGAAATGCTGGTTGAAATATTTTTCCTTCCTTGTTTTCCATCTTGATTCTAGACAATTATAGTGCTAACATAGCAGGATTTTTGTATTCACCAAACTTGTATAAGAATGCCTCACTAAAATCACCCCAACTAGTTATAGATCCTTGGGTTAGGGAAAAATACCAAACTACAGCTTTTCCTTCAGATCCACCTGCAGAAAACAGTCGTTGGGAGATGTTAGGGTCAACTATTCCTATCAAAAGGTCACTAAGATGATAATTAAGAGATACTCTCAATGGTTCAAGAGGTTCTTCACCAATTGAATCGACAGCTGACTTAGTCACTGTGAAGGTTTGAAAATGAACTCTGCTTGGTAAACCAAAATTGATCAGAGGAATCCTTGTTTGGAAAGAATAGGCTGTAGTTAAAATCCTTCATGATTCCTCTAAGGTTTTATTTATCTCTTCCGAGGAAACTAGTGAGACAGTGGGATCTCTTTCGATAATGGTCCTAACTGTATCCAAAAAGGGTGTAGTTACAATTTTGGGTTGTGATGTAGAGACCAAGGCAGACAATGCTCCAAATATTATAAGAGGGGAAGTAGGTTGATTACTGGTAGGAGATTTATGTGATCGATCATCCATTAAGCTTTAAGCTCAGGCCCTCCTTCTAGCGCCATTTGTTGGCTGGGAAAAAAAACCTAGGCCAACTTACAGAAAGACATCCCACACACTTGACTTAATACATTCTTGTATGTGTTTAAAGTAACTTTCCTTCACAGGATCAAGGCCCTGCTACATGTATGATGTGCTCTCCAAATAGAGAGTCTCTCTAGGGTGTGTGTGTGGGAGAGTTTCTTAACTCAATATTCTAATCAAAACAAATAAATCAAACTAGCTAACCAACTAATTCTGAGAGAAACTACCTTAAACTAAATGCAAATTAATAGCTCATAATTCTGCTCTATGATAATCTAAATGCAAATTACCAATCTCGGCCAAGAGCATGAGTTATTACTTTGACAAAATGTTTTAAAGCATAAATATGATCAATAATTCTGGATTGGTAGAAAAGTCTCTAGTGACAAAATTAAATCTGTATTATCTTACAATAAGATGATACTCCATTGTAGAATAATTCAAATAGAAATTAAAACCTAATATCAAATGATATTAAACAGAAAAACAATCCTGAAACATAATGAATGTAATCATGTACCAATTTGTAAATGAAACAAGGCCAACCTATAAGTTAGTAATTTATCAAACATAGATTTATAAAAAATTTAAATTATGAATAAGTTCATTCATCTCAACATAACAATAACCCATTTACATTTCAGGCAAGCGTAATAATTTGAATTCCACTAAAAATATTTCACATATAATAGCAAGATATATATATATATATGAAAGTAAAGATAACAAAAAGAGAATAATCAGCAACACAGTATAGATGTTTTAAAGACTTATCTAGGGTATTTAATATCCTGCAACACTCAGTAATCCTCAGAAGAAGTTCCAAGAACACCAACATAACATAATAAAGTATAATACTGTATAATATCAATTCTCCAATTGTCTCAGAAATCAAACCATTTAGCAATGTTTGGAACTTTTTTATATAGGAGACAAAACAACTACCAATGAATTGAACACCCTATTTCTATGATACTACGTGGATTCCTATCCGAATACAGAGCAAAAGAAATTCCATGATTCTAGGTATGTCGTTGAGTAACAACTAGGATGGAATAATGTGAAAGAAAATAGCTAACTTACTCGATAAAATCCAACATCATTATTCCCCTGCATGAGGCATCACTATATCCGACAACCCATCAACTGATGATGCTCAGAATTAGAAATGTCGAACGAGCAAAATAGAGAACAGTTGCATATTCAAGGCATCTTCCAATGAGTAAGTTCCACCTAATCGAATCCCAAAATTATAGCACAACATCAACCTTCAGCTTGTTTACTCCTTAACACCTAGAATTTTCAAACAAAATCAATTAGATAAGTGTGAATATCAACATATAAAAATAAATAGGATGCCTGCAAAATTTTAATTCTGCAGGTATCCTTATAAAATAAACGAAAACACTTTGCATCAAGAACGAGATCTAAAAAATATAGAACATTACTAGCCAGTAGAAGCTGATTTCAAATGATCTGTATGCTTGAAAAATTTTTAAACCATAAAACCAAATTGAACTTCATACAGCAAACTGAAATATCAAATTTTAAGGGCTGATTCAACAGAAAGTCGAATCGGCACATTCCGTCTTGCTTCATCTAATTTGTCCTTAAATCTAACAGTTCTCGTATTGGAAATCTTATTTTGTATGATCAATTTTCGATTTCTTGACAAAAGGATTTTATCCTGAAATTTGTATCTGAGCTTCTTCGGTGTCAATAGATTCCTTTTTTCAACCCAGGAAGTCAAATTAGCTTTTAGGCTTGCAATATCTTCCATAGCGAACACCCTAATAACTTGGGCATCTTTCAAATCAGTTTCCAAGGATGATATGACCTGAGCATAGGGAATTTGATCAGGTTGTCCTATTGTTCCTACATTTTTCTCCCCTCTACCTCTGTCCTCTGCAGATTGCTTCTGATCAATTTCTTGATCTACAGTAAGCCCAGGATTTACTTGTTTGACACCCCCAGCGTTAGTTTTAGAGACAGATATGTTTTTCAGATCAAGAATGGTTAGACCAACTGGAGCTTCCTTGGGCTAAGAATCTAAAGAATCACTCAATTCAATGAAAGGGGCATACCCTACACTAAAATCTCAACTAGCAAAGAGCGTGACCATCATGCTACGAGTGGTTCGGTGAATTGCCTGATTACTCAGCACCCTACTAACTTCATCTTTGACTAGTTTATGACTGACGTTTGTCTATGAATAAGGAAGGACATCATTTGGATAGGGTGCTGTAATCACCGGTTTTCTCATTGGAGGCCAAGAATCATCAACATGTATCTTAGGGTTCACCTCAAACTTGACTTTAAGGTCACTCTCACTTAGGGTTCGACCGAGTTCAGATATTTCATGGCCAAGATCATTTTGAGAGTCACATTCTTTTAACTTAGGCCCACCTACTTCTGTCTTGATAGGTCTTCGCCTGGTTTTGGGCCTCCGTCGGGGCCACTCATCATTTTCCCCAAAATCATTACGGGTGATAAATGATTCCCAAGAATTCCCCAATTCTCCCAGTTGGTAGGAAACAAGTATCTTAATAAGCCCATGATGAAATAGGCTCCATTCCTTATCCCCCACATTACTCTGATAAGCACAATCCATCTTCTACAAACTAATTAAGAAATAATATGGCATATTCACAGGATGCCCATTGAAAATTATTAATAGCCGAAGATGATAGAACTATATTTGGGAAAGTCGACCTTGACAGGTGACATACCTAATAATAAGTTCGAGCAGAGAATGCCATTTCTTCTTCAATATTCGAGAAGGAAAACCAGACTTATATTTCATTTTCTGGTTAGCTGAAGTCAAGAACTCCTCCCAATCATCATTCTTCACATGTTTTCCCTTATACCAATGTTCTCCTACCTGTGGTAAACCTATATCCCAAGAAACGAATTCCTTTGTCAACTACAACATGATACCTCCTACATGTGCTTTCATACCATCAAATGACGTTGCAAAAGCCCTGGAAATTGCCAAGTTAAAACCAGATAATTTATGCAGAAACCCTAACCATCCTACCCTTACCACCAATTCACGGCATTCAGGAGTAGCGTCTAAATATTCATCACGCATGACCTCAAATCTTGAAACAGGGGCCATAATAGCCATTACACATGCTTTAAGGATTTTCAAAACCTGAACTGAGAAACAAAGTCGATCTATCCAGAATTCATACAGATTAACCAAAACTCCAAACACCCTCATTTCACCAAAGTACTGTGAACCTTCATTCCCGGTCATGGAACGCAGGATCATCATGCCTTCGAATTGACAAGTTAATGGAAATTGCATAACACTTACCATGCAATAATGACCTCTAGAAAAATCAAGCAGGTAACAACTTATGCGTGATACTTGCATGATTGCAAATCAACAGACAGCAGACAATTGGATTACGCCGATATCAAAACCCTCAAATTCCATAATAACACCAATACTGAATAACATGTTTTCATATCGATGTGATGGCCTAATAAAACTAATAGTTTCAAAGCATAAGTTAATGGTTACAATCACATAATCTTTTATCATCAAATATGATTAATACCAATATTAATAAGAAAAGATACAATTGATGAAATTAAAATCATGGTTGATATTGTAATGATAAAAAAAAAATAGTAAATGTAGCCAAACCCATACCCAACCTTCTAGAATCATTTTAGCCACTTATGATGGAGTTTAACAATGACTTTACCTCAAGGTATCATTTAAAAAGTTCATAATCCCATAAATCTTATCTCATCTTAAGATACAAAGTCCATAAATGAGGACAAGTGTATAACAATGCGAAACTTGTGAACGCAATATGAAATAAAATTTTATCCCCATGATTATTATGATGAGATAGATGTTTTGGAAGTTGAAGAGCTCATTAGACCGCGCATATAAATTGAAAAACAAATGTCATATTATGTATCAGCATACTAGGTTAACAGTCAAGGCCATTGATGTAATAAATTTACCTGACCTCGAATATGCATGAATGATCGATATTATAAAATTAGGAGTTGCTAACTTTCAGGATTATGAACTTTACAAATGATCAAGAAGAAATGAGAAAGGAAAGCCAAAAAATTCAAACTCAATATAAGTTGATGTTAATCCCCCTAAATCAATCAATCCATCAACTTCTATTGGGAGTACCTTCAGAATCTTTGATTCTAAACGAACTCCTAAAATATTTATTGATGAGTGTTGATTCAGGTTGTGATATATAATGTCATTTAGAAAATTGATGAAATGAAAAATTTAAAACTTTATGTTCAAATTGCTACAGAGGGTGTTGCTTGCCAACACAACCTTATATTCAGAATCATTTCGATGAATGCTCATTTCCCCAAAGTGGAAGTTCTCTAACTCGTTTACAAAATATGGTGCACTCTTCACCTTGGAGAACTTATAAATACCTACATAGAATGGGGGTGGGGGGTATACATCCTTCTTCTGATAAAAAAGGAAGTTCCCAATTGTGTCAATGTAAAGCTGACTTATTACTTCCTTGTGAAAAACATAGTTTGTGGCGTATCTTCATAAAAGATAAGGGGCCCTCGTTCTACCAAACATCCTTAGGTATAGGCCTTCTTTTGTCAGGAAATAATGACTATTATCTTGTGCAATATTCAAGGATTCTTAAGACATGTAGTCACTATAGTAGGGCTTTCTCCCTTGCTAAAGGAAGGAAAAGCTCCCTTCCGTCTATAGGACAGAAGGGTAGCGTTCCTATGAGAATGGAATGAAAAGAAAGAAAATGAAATAAAACCCCCTAGACAAGGTTAGCACCTAATAGTGAAAACCCTACATAAAGCTGTAAGAAAACAAAGAAATAGCTACCAGGAGTCCATGGAAACCTGCAACAAAATATTAAACAATAAACTTGCAAGAAAAAATGTTAGAAACTATAACATGACAGAACAAAAATAGACATATACCTTCTCTGGTTGAAATGGGCCACCATGCCCTAGCTTGGGGGAACACCTCTCAATGAATGGGGAGCTTTGTCTCAATGGAGGAATGGAGGAGAGGGAGGGTGAATGACTTGAGAGGAAAAGGGTCTCAAGGAACTCACATAGGCATCATAGCAATACGAAGAGAAGGAGTGATTTGAGAGTGACCCCCACCCCTCTATTTATACTTTTTCTTGATATTTTTAGGGTTTTAAGCTCCTGGTTGGGGATTTATCCCCTTTCACCAAATATTTAGCTCCTTTGAGGGGTTTTAGCCCCTTTTTGGAGGTTTTATTCCGTATGAGACCTAGTTTGCCTCTTTTTAGGGGTTTTTAAGCCCCTTTTCATATTTTTTATCCTTTTTGAGGGTGTGGGGGTCAAATGAGGGTTGTACATAGATGTATTTGGGTGGTGTAGGTCATGTAGAGATTAGTGAGGGATTTTTTGGGTTAACAGTCACACCCAGCAAGACATATTAATCTATATAGTGGCATTATGAAATATTTACAAATACTCTTATAATGGTTGTAATGTTTATATTCCCAAACCAACTGATATACAACATATACCAGAGTTTTGGTCTTATTCCAGTGGCACTTCACAGCTAGGAATTAATGTGTGCACATAATACAATCAATCATAAAAGATCTCATATAGAACTATGAATGTTTTATGAGACTCTGCCAAGTGCTGCTCTTATGCATGAGGACAGGCTATTTGATATGATATTGGCCCAGTTAAAAATGGTTCCCTGAGTGGCCACAAATAAAATTACCATCACCCAACTTAATTTGTAGTATTTCCCATTTGCTTGCTCGAATATCCTGTTAAACATTAATTCTATCAGCCTATAAGGAGTGAGTAGGTGCGCAATTTCATATTCCCTGGAAGGCCTTGTACGAAAATGCTTCCTGGGAACCATTATTCTTCGGACAATGTCCAAAACATCCAAGTCAAGACCTTTTAACCACTCTTCAGTTAGATACTTATGAGGGGTAGACAACTTGCATGCCTAAACTACATAATTTGGGATAAAGGCAGCATAATGTTGTCCTTCATTATTTGATAAAATCATTTTGGTTACATTAGCATTTGGGAGGATCCAGCCTATTAATTCTACACATGGAAATAGTTTCAGTCATGTGGCGACTTTCATGATCGCTGACCTCTGTATGTTGGCATATATTGGTAAATACTCTAACCCTGTATCTGGGATGATTTGATTGGTGATCATTCGGTAGATATCTCCCCACTCGTACTCAGGTTTGATGCTAGTGACAGGCTTGGTATCTTCATATATAACCTCAACTCGTGTTATGATCTCTATCTTTGGATCCTCTTCCGTGACTTGCATCTTCTTCTTCCCTTTCTGAGGCATATTTCTATATAACTGAAAAGGTTGTTTAAACCATACAACATCATGTTATATTTTATGTATTCCAAAAACATATAACTACAATTGATAGATTAATAAACAGAATGAGTTTTAACTAGAAATTTACCGAATCATCATAATACATATTAACCAATCTTTTGTTTCCACCCTAAACCTATTTTTGAAAAATAAACAACAGGCTCAAAGCTTTCAAGAGGCAACCTGAACAAGTGTCATAGGAAATTATATTGTACTACATAGGCCCTAAAAATCTTATCACGGCAACGCATCTCTCTGAGCATAAAAAGTCAACACCGTCAACGGGTAAGGGAAAAAACGGAAGATTCCCGGGAGGAAAACCTACATGGATAACTAGGGTTTTTCACCCTAAATGGAAATTTCCTCCCATGGCACTCCACAAAATTCCCATTCCAACCAGCCAATGGCTGCAATCCCACCGACCCGCATTGGTGAAATGAAGGATTGGCGCAGACTATGAAACACTCATCTTCCCACAATCCACCTACTGCAAATAACTATTAGAGAAGCTCTCATGGCAGGAGTTGGGAAAACAATGACTGGGGCAGGTGACAAAAATGATAGCCCTGGATAACCAAAAGAGAGAAAATCTTCACAATCTAAATGTTATTTTTTCAACATTAAGCTAGCATTATTAGGATCTTTAACTGAGAGAATAACAAGTAAAATAATCAAACACAAGAGACAATGAACATAGTGTTTTATCTTGGGGAAACCATAAATGGAGAAAACCCTGCAACTTCCTCAAAGATAGAATCAACACCAAAATAGTAAAATCCCAAAACAATAAGTGACCTCCTGACAGTAGTAATCTTCTTCTTGTCTAGCCCCAGTATCTTCTCCTTCCTCAACTATGCGCTACACTTGAGTGTGTATGAGTTGTGTAATAAATAGAGACTCCAGTTCTCTATTTATACTAATCTCAACATGACTAAAACCCTGCCAGGTCCGACCTCTACTAGGAGAGTCTAATAACCCTAGTGCCCTAGAACTGTGGGGACTTTAACCCTTAGACAATCAGAGGGTTATCCATAATGACTTGACATGACTTGTTTACATTATTCATCCTCCCGATCAGAACATCGGGGCATGACAACATGACTCAATTATATTATAGATACATCCTGGAATAAATGTCGGGTTACAATACATAAGATACATAGATGAATACATTCTAAAGTTACAAATACATCAACACTCCCTCTTAACTAGGAAGGTATTCTTTCGACACAATTTTCAGTACTGTTCTTCTTCTTTGTATCAGCTGGATCATCTTGTCTTCTGCATCTCAAGTCTTCTGAGTCTTCAATTCATCTTCATCTTCAAGTCCTATTCATCTTTGAATATGGATCATCTCTCGATCTGGATCATCATGGGACATCATCACTAGATCTAGATCATCGCTGGATCTGGATCATCACTGGGCATCATCACTAGATCTGGATCATCACTCGATCTAGATCATCACTATTGGATCATCATAACTGGATCTAGATCATCACTCAATATGGATCATCACTGGACATCATCATTGGATTTGGATCATCACTCGATCTGAATCATCACTGGTGCTATCTCATGATTCTTCTCGTCACAGGAATTTCTATAAAGCCAGCCCTTTTTCATGCTGGTTGCAGGCCTGGCCTCCATGTAGGTATTTTTCAGCACTTATATCTGACCTACTCGTCAGAAAGGAACAGTACTCACATCCATCCAGGATGGAACCACATCCTACCACAATTATGGAAGATCTATGTTCTTCCATCTAGGTCGGAACCAAATCCTACCACAATGATGGAAGAGGTCTGTACTTCCATTCAAGCTGGAACCACATCCTACCACAATGATGGAATATTTTAATACTTTCATCCAGGTTGGAACCACATCCTACCATAATGATGGAATATATCTGTTATTCCATCCAGGCCGGAAACCACATCCTACCACAATGATGAAACACTCTCATCGAGGATGGAACACATCCTGCTCACAATGATGAAATATTTTTGCACTTACATTCATCTAGGTGGGAACACATATTTCTCATAATGATTAAAATGCTCTACACTTACATCCATCTAGGTGGGAACACATCCTAATCATAATGATGGGGGGGTTCTGCACTCATATCTGAACTTGTAGGAACGAATCCTATAGTCACATCAGAATGGCCCCCAGTCCTACTCGACTGAGCTTCCTAGTAAATGACCAGGTGTCTCCATTCTCCTAGAGAATGGAAGTTTCCCTTACATCTAACCTGCTCATTGGAATGGCCAACACTCACATCTGACATGGAAGGAACTTAATCCTTTATCCATGACAGAATGGTTCAACCCTTACATCTGATCAAGTGGGAACACATCCTTCTATCACATTAGAATGGCTACTTAGTCCTAGATTGAGTTTTCCTAGTACCTCACCAGGAAGCTCCATTCAAAGAATGGCAATTTCCCTTACATCTGTCCTACTCGATAGAATGGCCAGCACTCATATCTGACATGGAAGGAAGCAATCCTCTCACCATGACAGAATGGATCAGCCCTTATATCTGACCTACTCATCAAAATGGCTATGGATCTCAGCATTCATATCTAACATGGAAGGAACCAATCCTTTCACCATGATAGAATGGATCGGCCCTTACATCTGACCATGGAAGGAACAAATCCTCTCACCATGTCAGAATGGCTATGGGACTCATCACTTTCCCTTGGAGGAAACCTCTATCTGGAGAACACCAAGATTCTCCCTGAAGTACTCGAACTTCACCCTAGCCAATGGCCTTGTCATTACATCAGCTGTCTATTCCTCCATTGAAACATACCAGAGATTCACTACTCCCCTTTGCACCATATCCCTAATATAGTGGTATTTGATCTCGATATGCTTCGACTTGTCATGGAACAATGGATTCTCTGACAACTTTACGCAACTATGGTTGTCACAATGTATACAAGTAGCATCCAACTAGAGATCAAATAAATCATACAGTAGCTTCCACAACCATACTGCCTCACAACTAGCTGAACAAGCTGTGACAAACTCTACTTCAATTGTACTCAGTGCCACATAGGATTGCTTCCTGCTAAACCAAGAGATCACACCTGATCCCATACTGAAGCAACACCCTGAAGTGCTCTTCCTATCGATGGAACTGCTTACCCAATCTGAATCAACATAACCATCCAGTTTAATCTTTTGATTCGCATCGTACTTGATCCCATAATCAACTGTACCCTTCAAGTACCTCAGAATATGATTTTTAGCAATCAAGTGAACATGTCTCAGATCTGTCAGGAACTGGCTCAAGGTGTTCACAACAAAGAAAATATCTGGTCTTGTGTTTGTCAGGTACATCAATGACCCAATAATCTAATGATACATTGTAGCATCAATCGACTCTGATGAAGCATCACTCAATAGCTTCAGGTTCGATGCCATAGGTGTGGCCGTAGCCTTGCAGTCCATCATCCCAAACCTCTTCAGGATCTCTACTGCATACTTCCCTTGTCTAAGGAAGATTCCATTTTCACTCTGCCACACCTCCATACCTAGAAAGTAATGCATCATCCACAAGTCCTTCATTTCAAACTCAATAGCAAGCTTTCTCTTCATATTAGCAATCAACCCATCCATACCTGTCAAAAATAGATCATCTACATATAGTAGAATCATCACTAGGTTTCCATATTCAACCTTGTAGTAAAGTTTGGAATCTGCTTTACTCTTGGTAAAGCCCAAACTGGATAGAAAGCTGTTAATTCTATTGTACTAGGTCCTGGGTTCCTGTTTCAAACTGTACAGGGATTTCTTCAATCTGCATACATGAGACTCTCAGTCATGTGTCTCAAAACTGAGTGGTTTCTCTACATACACTTCCTCTTCCACTACACCATTCAAGAAGGAAGTCTTGACATCCATCTAGTGTATCTTCCATTTCATCACTATAGCCAGAGCAAGTACCGATCTGATGGAAGTGTATCTGGCTACAGGTGCGAAGGTTTCTTCATAATCTATTCCTTCTTTCTGAGAGAAATCCCAAACCACAAATCTTGCCTTATATTTTTCAATGCTACCATCTGCAACATGCTTGATCTTGTAGATCCATTTGGAAGTTACAATTGACTTCCCTTCTAGTCTTGGACAACATCCCAAACATCATTCTTCATGATTTATTGGTATTCTTAGATCATAGCATCCTTCCATTCTTTCCGTTCTGCTACTTCTTAATAACTGGAAGGTTCTTTATCAATGAAATCACATAGTAAAGCTACATACCCGTAGCAGGATCTGGTCCTCTTTCTTTCTCTGTGATTCTCTTCTGGAGCCCCATATATCTCTACACCTTGGAGAAGTTTTTGTACCCAAGCAGGTTTCCTCTTACGAGGATTCTTCTCCAGAGGTGGATCTGCAGGTCTTTGTGGTTCTTCGAAATCTCGATCTTCTTCTTGAGTTTCTTCATTCATGGTTGTATCATGAATTCTGGGTGCTTCTGCTTCTTCAGGTTTTCAGCAGGTATTTTTCTAGATTTTTTGTAAGCTATGTCTTCATCAAATGTCACTCCCCTGTTGATGTCAATCTTCTTGTATCCTGGGAAATATATTCTGTAAGCCTTCGAGCTTTCAGAATATCCCACAAATATACCCTTCTTTCCTGAAGGATCTAATTTTGTTCTCTTCTCTTTCGGAATGTGTATGTACACAGGATAGGCGAATATTCTGAGATGGTTGAATTCTGGTTTCTTGCCGGAGAAGACTTCTTCAGAATTCTTGTTCTTGAGTACTCTGTGTGGATTACAGTTCTGTACATACACCATTGTTCTAGCAGCTTCAACCCAAAGATGCATAGGAAGATCTTGATCATGAAGCATGGCTCTTGCAGCTTCCATGATAGTTTTGTTCTTTCGTTCTGTAATCCCATTCTGTTGTGGATTATAAGGAGTCGACAACTCCCTCTTAATCCCTGATTCTTTACATAGCTCTTTGAATTCATTCGAAGTGAATTCTCCGCCATTATCTGATCGAAAAGTCTTGATCTTCTTTTCAGTGTGGTTCTTGATCAAGGCTTTGAATTCCTTGAACTTGTTGAATACTTCATCTTTGTTCTTCATGAAGTAGACCCATGTCTTCCTAGAAAATTCATCAATAAAAGAAACATAATATGCATACCTGCTTAATGAGTTTGATGACATAGGACTGCATACATCGGAGTAGATGATTTCCAAGATTCCTTTTTCTTTTCTTTCACTGCTTGGAAATATCTTCTTTGTATTCTTTCCTTTCACACATCCTTTGTAGACCCCATCATGTTTTTCTTGGAATTCTGGAAGACCTTCAACAACTTTTCTTGCTATAGGTAGTGCTCTGTAATGCACATGTGCAAGCCTTCTATGCCAAATTTCACTTGGATCTACTGTGTCATGGACCAAGGCTTGTTCTGGATGGCCCTTCAATTTGTACAAACCTCCTTCTTGTTCTCCAATTACCACTGCATCATCGATAGTCTTTCCTCTTGGCCACATGATTACTTGACCATCTATGAATGCAACCCTCATTCTTTTTGCATCCAATGCTGATATGGAGAGAAGGTTCTTCTTGAGTCCTGGAAGAAACAATACTTCCTTCATTGTTAGATACTTTATAGAGTCTAGCTTATAGGAAGATTCCCCGCTACCTTTTATTGGATATTGGTAGTCATCTCCTAGTTTCACCTTGTGAGGTGATTCATGTTCTAACAGTCTCACAAAGGATTCCTTGAATCCAGTCATATGTTTGGAAGCTCCACTGTCTATAAGCCAATAATCACTTCCATGAGTAATGTTACCTATGAGAGCGGAAATCAAAACATATTCATCCTCGCTTGAAGAATCTTCACTTTCATATCTAGTTCTTTTCTTGGATGGTTGAACATCATTTGCAGCATGAGCATGATGTCTTCTTTTGTTCCCCTTCTTCTTATGAGAGTGGACCTTGTTCTTAGGACAGTATTTTGCAAAGTGTTCTATCTCATCACATGTATAACATCTTAATCTAGATAGGTTCTTTCTATTGTTATCTCTATGATGAGGATTCTTACCTTTGGAGTGATGCGTACTTCTTCTACCTTTCTTGGAGTGAACTGTGAGAGATTGGTCTTCACTTCCCATATTCTCTTGTTGAGCTTCTATCCATGCTTCTTCTTGAGCACATTCTTCCCATAGTCTACTGAATTTGACTAATTTCTTTCTGGCACATATTCCTTGGATGAAAGAATCCAATGACCTAGGAATGCCATTCAGAGTTGTCATCACAATCTCTGCATCCTCCACTTCTTCATCTACAGCTTATAATTGTTCCTTGATCTGAGAAACCCTTGTGAAGTAAGACTGGATGGCCTCTACATTCTAAATCTTCACATTCTTCAGTTGATTCCTCAGAGTCATCTTCTGGTTTATGTTCTTCCCTTCAAATAATTTGGTTAGGGCATCAAACATAGCTTTAGGTGTCTTGAGAGAGGACACATGAGGTATAAGGTGATCCTTGATAGAATCAGCAATGATCCTATTTTCCATAACCGTATTCTTCTTATGTAATGCTTTTGCCTCATCTCCCTCTGGAACTAGAACCTCCTCATGGATGTAGGAGTCTAATTCATTCTCTTCCAGGACCAGGGAGATCCTATACTTCTAGGCTCAGAAGTTATCAACTCCCTCAAGCTTGTCATCAAGCTTGGTATGATGAGACATCTTAAACTAAGAACCTCAAATGGAAATACAAAATATTTAGATCTTACCAGGTTAAGATGTTAGATTTGGATTTGGAGTTGAAATCCCACAGTACTAAATCAAGAGCAAATTAGGGTTTTTCTTTTCCGGATATCTATCCACCCAAATGCCTTGAAATTTGTCTCTAACTTTGATTCTGGGAAGGAGATCAATCCAGGCCTGGGATCAGTGAAAAATTCCTCTTCTATGAAAAGACCTAATTTTCAGCAGTAGTGTCGGCTCCAAAACTGAAAAAACTCATAATTGGATTCTGCTTCGATAGAAAGATGCGCCCTAAGGAGGAGAGTTATTCCACCTTACTTTTGCTGAAAATTTGTGGAGGAAGATCCACAAACTAGGAAGCCCTAGTTCCTGCAGCTACACAGTGTCTTCTTCTCAGGTTAGCTCTGATACCATGTTAGTTTTTCAACATTAATCTAGCATTATTAGGATCTTTAACTGAGAGAATAACAAGTACAACAATCAAACACAAGAGACAATGAACACAGTGTTTTTCCTCGGGGAAACCATAAATGGAGAAAACCCCACAACTTTCTCAGAGATAGAATCAGCACAAAAACAGTAAGTGGCCTCCTCACAACAGTAATATTCTACTTGTCTAGCCCCAATATCTTCTCCTTCCTCAACTATGCGCTACACTTGAGTGTGTATGAGTTGTGTAATAAATAGAGACTCCAGTTCTCTATTTATAATAATCCCGACATGACTAAAACCCTACCAGGGCCGACCTCTACTGGGAGAGTCTAATAACCCTAGTGCCCCGGAACTGCAGGGACTTTAACCCTTAGACAATCGGAGGGTTACCCATAATGACTTGACATTACTTATTTACATTATTGATCCTCCCGATCGGAACATCGGGGCATGACAACATGACTAATTACATTATAGATACATCCCATAATAAACATCGGGTTACAATACATAAGATACATAGATGAATACATTCCGAACTTACAAATACATCAACACTAAAAACAACAATGACCCCCAGTGTTTAAATACCCTCCATGAAAACGGGAAAAAACCTAACCCTACCAAGTTACTACAACAAAACCACCAAGAAACAGGACAAGCAATGAGTAAGATCCTACCTGGATACTGATATGATATGGAAGAAACATGATCCCTGCTAGCTAGATACGGTCAAACAACTGACAGCTCCACATACTCAAACGGCCAATAATAACCGTAACATTATTCCTCAAGGGTTTAATTAGTCTTTTAAAAAAAAACAAGAGTAAGCACAATAAATGGGCCTTTGACGAAAAACCCCATTGGTGCCAAAGGTCGCATCGAGATTGATCAATGAGTAATCATGGGAGCCTCGGATGGAAGAAAGGAATGGGATCGATGTTGATCGAACAGCTGTTATTTAATCTGTCGAGATGGGTCAAAAGGATTAAAGATGAATAGGTAAAATGAACAACTAACATCTACACCGACATCAGAATATTCTTCAAGAATATTATCAGTTATGCATCACACTATGTATCCGAAGCATCGGTAAGGAACTTGTCATTAGTCTTTTCGAAAAACTCAGAGAGAAACAACTGAAATATTGGGTGGGAAAAAAAAAATCTTCCGTGGACATCCAAAAATGAAACAACAAGACAACCCGGTGTGTCGAAAATAATGCTGATAACCAACCGAGAAGCATAGGAATTTTTTTTTCGATATCATCGATACTGTTATGTCAGTAATTTTTTCTCTCCATTTTGGTTTGTTTTCTTCAATTTTGGTTTGTTTTAGTTTCACCTTCAATCATAGGTTTGATTACTTCTCAGTTTTGGTCTTTTTGGAGAGTCTATTGGTGATTTATTAGTTTTTAATAGTTTTTGAGCACATTTTCTTTAGATTTTATTTGTCTTTTTAATAGTCTTTTTAGATTTTTGAAAGGGATAAAGAAGGTTTATATTCAAAGGTTGAATTAATAAGATGTTAAGAGATCAAGCTAACTTGTTCTTTCAGCCTAATAAAGCTCTGAACCTTCGACGATTTATCAAAAAGCTGTAAAACTGCTAGAAATTGGCACAGGAAACATTCTTGTAGCGCTGGTGGGAAAGTTAATGAAGGAAGCGCTACAAGAAAATCGCGCCTCTCTGTTTTTCAAATTTTTTGTAGTTTTTTCATCATGGGTATCAACTAAAAGTGATTGATTGTCTTTTTCAAGGTTGTTTAACACGTGTGATGGCAGTTAAACACGTATTTCAGTCGATTTCAGTCACTCAGCCAAGAACGGGTTCATAATTGCTAAAATCGTGGAATTAGTTGGGAAAATCATCAAATCTCAGTTTAAACTCTCCACTCCTCGTTCCACATGCATTTTTATAGGAAAGCCAGTTCATGCAGAAGAACTAAATCGCTTAAAAACTGGATTATGTCCCCGTGAAGGAAGATGGCTCTCGCAGCACTAGCAGAAAAGTTAGGGTTTCGTAATTCAGGCATTTGTGGTTGAAGAAATGACTTGGGGACACCTGTGCACTTGAGAAGAGACTATTGCTGCATCAAAACCAAGCCTTAAGCTCCTGTATTCGAGAAGTTGGTAGGTACCTCATTACAAAATCCTTATAGCTCTAAAGTTTGTTTTTTATGGCTGCGTGGTGAGTTAAAAGAATGTGCTTGGAGGAGAGGATAATTTATGTTGCAGGACAGAATTTTCACCTCTGAAATAGTCACCAGGATCCATTGCAAAGATTTTGAAGGAACAGAGCAGCCAGGAAGCCTTGAATTCAAAGCATTTAGCCTGTAAAGTTTAGTCATTGATTGAGGGAAGAATGTTTATAATTAATCCTCTCATGTATTTGATACGTTGGTGATGATACTTATTGTTGTAAGGAGCTGACTGAAGGGTCTTTTCTCAAGACCTAATACACTAGAAATTGCAGAAGACAGCGTTCAGGAAATTCACAGATTTGCTGGTTATGCACAGAGGCTGTTTTGGTCAATATATTTGAGTGGTTTTAAAAAACTGTGAAAGGGTCATAATGTGTGAAATTTTTGCTGGAGGAACCATGTCCAAATGATTGCGGGACTTATAGGCAGAATGTACCTGAGTTGGTGGCAGTTTGTGGCTTGAAGAAGTTTTTGCGAACACTGGTGTATTTGTCCTTTCTTTTATTGCTGACAATTCAACTTGATTCGATGAATGTATGGCTGACCTTGTATGAAGTATTGGGAGTGTTAAGGTTTGAAGTGAAGCTGTCTGGATACTTCTAGATGCAGGCATTTGAGTGAGGCCTTAATGTATCATATCCATATCTATTGACAGTTTTCCATTTGCCTTTAAGTACTCTGGACATTACAGTGCCATTGTGAAATGTACAAAACAGTTTGTCATAAGAAAGGAGTTTCTGTTCGAAGACACAGTAGACTGTTTGTACTAAACCCTAAAACCAGGAATTTGATTAGTTCATGTACCCTAACAGTTCGACATTGTGCATGAGGGTGCAGTTTGAAGTTTGAGCAGAGCTATATGGTCCTTATAACATCTTTCATGAATGTTTAACTTGATCTCATGCTGTATTTATCCATGAACTGAATTATATGGTGGACACAGGTTAAAACTGACACTGCAAGCCTGTACAGGGATACCTAGCAGAGTGAGGAGGTGGTCAAACAACAGCAAGCTAATTTCTAAGTATTTCTGGAACATTAAACTAGATTGTTTTCTATCAGTTGAAGGGAAACTATGGGAAAAAGTGGAAAGATAAACAGAGCTGAACCCTCAGACCTAACTTGGGTCCAAAAACTTCCAGACTGTGCAGAAGATGTCAAGCAAAATAAAGGAGCAAGATGATCACACCTCACAGTCACTGTTTCATCATGGTCTTATTAAACTAATTATTACTACAGTGTTACAGCATGAGGGAAGGAATTGGGATTTCTTCTTATTTTGGTCTGACATTCATCCTCAAAAAGAATACCAACAACCCAAAAGACAAACTGACAAAGGTAAGGTGATGATTAAAAGGATGGGTCATTCAATCACATCTACCAGCAAGGGTGAGATTAAGGTCAAGAAGGTGACTGAGCAAGTCTCAGAACATGCACAGGGTGACAGTCAGTTCAAAGTGGATTCAGAGTATCCTAAAGCCAAATATTCATTGTTTGCAGATAAGGAGGTACAGCCTGGTTTGACTGTTGGTATGGAGAAAGCTGTTACTTTTGAGCAAGCTGGCACTGTTGACATGGCGAAAGCTGCCAGTTTTAAAGAAGAATTACAAAATAAACCAAGAAGCCCCCTTACCATCATATCTGAAGATGAAGGGTATCTGTTGGAGGATGAGCAGCAGGTTATCATGACTGAACCAAGTACAGAAGCATTGGAAGATTTACCTACTTCAAGGAGCAAATCAGTAAAACCTAAGAGAAAAAAGAAGAAAAGTGTCACTACAAACAGAAAACTTAGAACCAGGCCTACAAACAAATTGAGGTGGAACATGAAGAAACTCCTCAACCCTAAACTAGATTCCAAGCAAGAAGCAGTGTTAATCAATTCTTCTTCCAGTGAAAGAGCAGAAAGTTTTCAGCAGGACAGTAAAAGCAAAAAGAAGACATCTGTTAAACCTTTTTCTTCTTCTAAACCTGCAGGTACAGAAAAATCGCAATTAGCAAATGAAGTATGCCAACCTGCTCCTAAGTTATCAGAGATAATAGTTGAAATAAGAGATAAAATCATCAAACACCAGGAAGAAGAAAAATCAAATGCATGGGACTTTGAAAAACAGGGATGGGATGAAGAAGATGAGGCCATACTGAAGCAAGCAGGTATTATAGAAGAAGCTGTTGTTCAGGTTGATTATTCAGATCTTTTGATGCAGGAGCCAAATGTACTGGAAAACCCTAGTGAGGAAGAAAGCCTACAAGGAAGAATTCAAATATACAAACAACAGGTGAAGCAGCTTCAGGAGACCAATGACAATCTGTTCAAGGTCAACAGGGGGCTGGTGGAGGAATTGCAGGATGTACATCAGCATTTTTTACAGTTATCTGAAGTATCTAGAGAGGTGTTGAAAGGAAAAGTAGCTACTGACAGGTACACCATAGAGCTAGAGAAAAATGTGGAGCAGCTGCAACAGGAAAATGAACATTTACAACAAAAGATAACCAAGTTGAAGAAAAAGCATGAAAGAACCAGGAAAAGGTCTCGAAAGCTAGAAGGCATCGATCTCATTCTGGAGGCAGCAAAGGAAATTTGAAGTAGTTTGTAGAGACAGTTTATAGTTAGATGTTATTTAGGATGAATAGTTTGTTTTGGGTTAAGAGTTTACTATTTTTAGCAATTTGTAACTTTTGTAAAAACAATTTTTGACTTTACCCTCCTTGGTAATTCGATGGGAGCAGTTAGGAAGTGAAACCTAACTAATTTTGAGAGAAGGTCTATTTAGGAAAGAAAACAAGTCATTGTAAAGGTTCTAATTTTTCTGGAGCATCAGGAGGTCTGTGGGCTATCATACTTTCAGGCTTATTCAAAGATAAGTGTTGTGACTCTCTTGTACATTTAATGATGAAACTATGGATATATGACTCTTTACCCTACTTTTGGTCTGTGTTGGCTTTACTGTGAGTTTGTTTAGCTTCTTAATTGACAATTTCAGTGCTGGTTAATGTTTGTTTTCTAGCAGTGCTTGTTCATTATGGGTAAACTTCAATACAGGCTTTTTGTTAGTTTCTTGTGATATATATACATCTTTATCAGTGATTGTGTTTGATTTAGTTGTTGCTTATCTGATGAATGTATTCCCTATATGCTCTTGATGTTTATGACCAAAAACACATAAACAAAAACCCTAAACCCTAGTTTGAATTGATTTTACTCTTGAGATTGTGTTGGCTTGTTCCCCTAGCCTTAGGAACAATTTCTGGCACAAACATCTTTGGCTCCGTTGCCGGGGACGAAGCTGAAGCAAATCTTCCCTGGGACACTGATCATTTTCCTGGTTTGAGAGGTGGACTCGAACCAGCATCTTTAAAGGATATTTTCACCAAGTTTGGACACACTGGCTTCTAGAAGTATTGGAACCAGGAGCAGACCTACATCTCCTTTGCTACATGGTGTGACAGACCCTGAAAAGATTATCAAAACAGCAAGAAAGCTCAGAAGGTCCCAATCTTTTCCAGCTGCTTGTGATCCTCACCAGTTGGGTGATTCATTAGACCCAGCAGAAAACTCACCTTGGTTAAAACCTATCATTCCTGAAAATGCTTTTCAAGTTTTTACCAATCCAGAAAACTTTTTGAAAGCTAAAACTACTTCTCCTGGAAAAATCCCACTTTTTCAGCTGAAAATAGGAAAAAATCCATTCCAAGCAAGTACCAGTCAAGTTTCTTCCTCTTCAAAACCTCAAACTAAGCCTCAGTCCACAATGGCAGCCCAAAATCCACCTATGGATATGATGGACAGAATGATAGCTGCTAGGTATGCACCATTAGCATTACCCCAGCCCTTACATGCCTTGCCTACTCATGATTATCAGAAATATATGCCCCGATTCAATGGACAAGGTGAAACAACTGCAGAAGAACATTGGGAAGCCTTCCTGAGCTATGCAGACAATCAGAACATTGAAATTAAAGATGTATGGATGAGAGTATTTGTGCCCAGCCTAGATGGAGATGTGAGAAAATGGTTCAGGGAGCTGCCATCCAACTCCATTACAATCATTGAAGAACTTCGTGACCTTTTCCTGAGGCAGTGGGGAGACACCAAGGAC
>LPNX010117147.1:45571-57368 GCA_001517045.1 Pseudotsuga menziesii
TGTTGTACCTGCTACACCTGCTACAAATATTCCTGCTGCAAATGTTCCTAAAAGACAAGTTGTTGATCCTGTTACAGAGAAGAAGCAGCATGCAGAAAAGTCCAAGAAGAATGTTGAGACTGAAGACGTAAACAAAGCTTCCCAGAATTTCAATTTGGAAACTGAATTAGCAAAGCTGAAAATTCCTGTTCCACTGACTGAACTTATTAGGAATCCATCTTATAAACAGACAGTCTTAAAAGTTATGAATTCTGTGAGTGATCAGCCTTCTACTAGTAGTCAGCCTTCTATTAGTGGTCAGCCTGTTTCTGATACTGTCAATTTGCAAGAAGAAAGCCCAAAAATATTTATTGGATCTGCCTTAGCTGAGAAAACAGAAAATGAAGCTGGAGCTTCTCCCCCCTTCTATGTTACTTTAACTGTTCATGATCAGATGATTCATGATTGCCTGTTAGACTCTGGAGCATCCCATAACCTAATGCCAAAAGCTATGATGGAAGCCCTTGGTCTCAGTATTACCAAGCCTTATCATGACTTATATGCCTTTGATTCCCGAGCTGTCAAATGTCTAGGGGTGATTAAGGACATGGTTGTTAACCTTACTCAGCTACCTATGAAGAGTGTAATAATGGACATTGTTGTAGCTGATATCACACCCAAGTTTGGTATGCTTCTTTCAAGATCCTGGGCTAAGAAGGTTGGAGTAACATTGCAGATGGATCTCTCTTATGCCACCATCCCTGTTTTTGTTGGAGAAAATAGGAGACTTTACAGGGAATTACAGTTTGCCTATATTGTCACAGATGATAAGAACCCCACCAATCACCCATTGTATTCTGTTGATAAAGATCTCGGTACCTGCATGTTAAATTTTTCTGATGAAGACAATTCAGGTGGTTTGTTACAAGTAGAAAGAGATCAGCCTGTTAAACACAGCAGAGAAGAAGAGGATTCACTGTGGCAGATGTATTTTGATGGATCTTCTTGTAAAGAGGGTGCTGGAGCTGGAGTTTTGCTCATATCTCCTGGAGGTGAGATAGTAAAACTTATGTATAAATTGGAATTCGTAACTACTAATAATACTACAGAATATGAAGCTCTGCTACTGGGATTGAAGGCTGCAAAGGACTTGGGCATCCAACAAATCACTGTATTTGGCGAATCCGAATTAGTTGTTCAACAAGTAAATAACAAATATCAGGTAAAGCAGGGTTTGTTGAAGACCTACAGGAATGAGGTATGGGATATGTTAGAGGAATTGCAGGATGTACATCAGCATTTTTTACAGTTATCTGAAGTATCTAGAGAGGTGTTGAAAGGAAAAGTAGCTACTGACAGGTACACCATAGAGCTAGAGAAAACTGTGGAGCAGCTGCAACAGGAAAATGAACATTTACAACAAAAGATAACCAAGTTGAAGAAAAAGCATGAAAGAACCAGGAAAAGGTCTCTAAAGCTAGAAGGCATCGATCTCATTCTGGAGGAAGCAAAGGAAATTTGAAGTAGTTTGTAGAGACAGTTTATAGTTAGATGTTATTTAGGATGAATAGTTTGTTTTAGGTTAAGAGTTTACTATTTTTAGCAATTTGTAACTTTTGTAAAACAAATTTTTGACTTTACCCTCCTTGGTAATTCGATGGGAGCAGTTAGGAAGTGAAACCTAACTAATTTTGAGAGAAGGTCTATTTAGGAAAGAAAACAAGTCATTGTAAAGGTTCTAATTTTTCTGGAGCATCAGGAGGTCTGTGGGCTATCATACTTTCAGGCTTATTCAAAGATAAGTGTTGTGACTCTCTTGTACATTTACTGATGAAACTATGGATATATGACTCTTTACCCTACTTTTGGTCTGTGTTGGCTTTACTGTGAGTTTGTTTAGCTTCTTAATTGACAATTTCAGTGCTGGTTAATGTTTTATTTCTAGCAGTGCTTGTTCATTATGGGTAAACTTCAATACAGGCTTTTTGTTAGTTTCTTGTGATATATATACATCTTTATCAGTGATGGTGTTTGATTTAGTTGTTGCTTATCTGATGAATGTATTCCCTATATGCTCTTGATGTTTATGACCAAAAACACATAAGCAAAAACCCTAAACCCTAGTTTGAATTGATTTTACTCTTGAGATTGTGTTGGCTTGTTCCCCTAGCCTTAGGAACAATTTCTGGCACAAACAGATACCATAGACCATAGTACATCCAATGAATTGGTAAGATTCTGTAAGTCTTCCGGAAGCGTAAGAAACAAAGAATCAGCAGACCTTCCAACAACTCCTCCGATACATCGGATAAACTCCGTGAGTTCATCCAATGCATCAGGTGGAAAAATAATTTTTTTCCTTTTGCAAAAAACTAAGTCATGAAGAAACATTTTCAAGGTAAAGATAAACTTTCAAGGCTTCTTTAAAAACTAGAATTTAAAAGAAAGAGTAGTGGGCCATAAAAATATAAAAAAATTTGGGATGGTGGTTACAGCAGCAACATTTCCATATCTTGGTTTGCACATATTAAATGATTAAGTGGGTGGAGTTTGTGGCTTTGGTAAAACCTAATGATCAAGTTGTGGTAGATTTCTTATATGGAGATATCTTCACCTACTTTGGAGTACCCAGAGAGATAGTAATAGATGGAGGATCACAGTTTTTGTCCCATAAAATAGAAGGCTTATTTTAGAAGTATCATATTCATCATCAGGTAACCTCATCATATCATCCATAAGCCAATGGCCAGGTGGAAAGCACGAATAAGGTTATCGAGGAAATTCTTACAAAAACAATGAAGAGACACCGTAAGGACTGGCCTGAAAGGATTCTAGAAGCATTATAGGCCTATCGTACTACAAAGCGCAACAATACTTGTTTCTCCCCATATGAACTAGTGTATAGAAAGAATGTTGGGTTTCCCTTTGAATTTCACATCAAAACCCTAAAGACAACTATATATGCAATAATGGATTTAACGAAGGCTCAAAAGAACCAATTGAATCAATTAAATGAATTAGATGAGAATCACACAACTACTATCAATCTCATGACATTAGTTGATCAACAACGCTCCAGATGACATGACATGTTTATAACAAACAAGGTATTTTACAAAGGAGACTGGGCATTGCTATACCATTCATGGTTTAAAATGGATTTCAAGGGAAATTTACGTACAAGATGGCTAGGACACTACATAATAGATAAGTTATTTGACAATGGAACCTTTTGTTTGACCACTATCAACAAAAATCATACACCTATGTTTGAAAATGGTCATCTACTATGGATTTATCATAAACTTATCTCAAAGGATGATCCTTCTCAATTTGAATTACTCATTGTAAGAAAGTAATTGCATACCTCTATTGGAGATCCGTCATTTTTTTTGTTCTTTTATCAGAATCCCGTAAATTTTCTAGCTGAAACTCCACTAAAATGGCTATGTTTTTTTTCTCGTTGCAACTACACTATTTTTCTGCCAAACAAGCCATTATTTCATTGCAACTCCTCTGTTTTTCCTCCAAACTGACCATTTTTCAACTACAACTATGCTATTTTTCTACTACAAATCTGCTATTTTCTGCCAAACTGGCCATTTTTCACCTACAAATATGCTATTTTTCGGTGCAACTCCACTATTTTTCTGCCAAACTGGCCATTTTTCAGCAGCAACTCCATTATTTTTCCACTGTAACTCCACCAATATTTTTGCTAAAAATGACTAAGATATTGTCATGTCTCTGTTGGAATTTCACCCATGTTATAGCTGATTTTACCACACTTGGTAGATCACACTTTTGATGACTTTCCATGTCCCTCTACAGAATCTTTGGACCCACTTTGCTCAAAATATAGTTTGATGATCCAAAAAATCCCTTAAAAAAACCTCTTTATTTCCATAAGCGGTTTTTAGCTTAAAAGCTATGTGTACATGCAAATTGCTCCACTGTGACCCACATACATCGGGAAATATGCATAAAAAAAAAATATTTTGATTTTTTTTAATGAGTCCCAAATAACTTGAATCTTGTCCTTCCATATGCCTAGAATTTCTTTGAATCAAACCTTGATTTCCTATTGAAGGAATTTATATTGAGCCTCTTGGATGCATTAGAGGGGAAGAACCTATGAGAGAAAGGAAACTATAGTTGATTGTTTCCTCATTCAAAAATGCTTGAGCCTACATTGATTTGTCCTTCTGAGAAACCATTGATGCTCTTCCAATATTGGCATCATGTTATGATATTGCCATTTATATGGAGGATTGAAGTGGTGGAGGCCCAGGTGGAGGACTCGGTCTCTCGATTCCGACAAGGTGTCGACAGAGTTTATCACTTGTATCTCTGTTTATAATTAATAGAAATATCCATTTCTTGTCCATTGTATGTGTGTAACTATGAATATTCATGTCCATGGGTGTAGTTGATTCAATTTATACATATTGGATGTATATATTCTAGATTATGCCTTACACTTAATATCTATCATGCTTGTCTTTTTCGTTGTTGTTGAAAATTGAATGTAGGTGCACGTGTGGTGGAAAGTCTCAACGAGTATCTACTACAACCTTCTGGAATAAGGTATTCCTTTTCATCCCTTAGTGTTAGATATGTTTATATCTATTGCATATAGAAATGGATTTCTTTTTGGTGTTATACAATCTGTTGTGGTATACCCCAATCCATATAAAGTTTCTCTCCGTAACAAAATTGGCGAATCCACTAGGGATTTTCCCTTTTGGTGGGATTGTGGGTGCACTTTTTCACTCGATTTGCTCTATGTTTCTCCCTATTTATCTGTCGCATTTAGTAGTATGTTCATCCATTAACACTCTCATAGAGTGGTTTGACCCTTGGATTTATTTTTACCACTTCGTTTTCAGTATACGTGGGTTAGAGTATGTGTAGTCACATATATACGCAGGATGTCCTCTACCTAGTCACGTACATATGCCACTATTATTTTAACATTCGCGTACATCCTCCCTTTTGGTTTAGTTTTTGATGTGGGAATTTTCTAGGTGGGTTGTGAGTGTGGATGGGTCTTCCTGAGTATTGATGTTTTCTATTGACTATTTCTTTTGTGACCAGAGACCCCTTTTTAATTGATTTTTCTTTGAAATTAGTTCTAGTCATTTATCTCCTTTTTGTTTTTCCAATAGTGAATTAGTATTTTTGTTTCAGTGTCTTGCTTGGCTTGTGTTTGATGCTTTCTACAAAGACTGAGAATTTTAATTACTTTTATTGCATTTTCATTTTTTTATATTAAAAATACAAAATAATTATATAGTTGAAACCTTACTTGCAACTCACATATGGATTTAAGGAGGTACTTATAATGGATTACTTGGATGAGAGTAGTGTTTAGGATTTCATATTTGAAGGATTGCATTACAATTTGGAAAGGAATGAATTTTTGTGCATTTCATGTAGCGGCATACCCCTTTATTTATATTTAAAGACAAGTTTCACTTGTCATCGTTTATTAGGTGTGCATATTTATTTAACTACCAAGTCATAACATATCTAGTTGCAAGGTCATTATCCTTGAGTAATCACAACCCTTATAATTAACCCTTAACTTAAAATGGATTACACTTTTTATTTGATAGAGGTGTACCAACAAGCTTAGGTTGTAGAGTCTTGGAATAGTGTGTCGTTTGTAAATTTTTTGGAGACTATGAAACAAAACAATTAGGTGTCTGTTGAGGTGAGCAGATAAATCCTTGATATAATTAGTATTCTCAAGAGGCTTCTCTTACACTAGAGTTAATCACGGTGCGATGTACATGTTTGTGGTTGGGATAGCCACTTTCCACTCTTTGTGCAACACTGGATGTATTTCTAGGATCTTATTCATATCTAGGGGATTTTGACATACCTTTGGTGGTTTCGATATGTGGGTTTTGTTACCCTTCCCATATGGTAGATCCCTCCTGTGACTGTTCGCTTGAGCATTGGTTATATTGGGGTGACCTTAGTTTCCTTATCTAAGTATCACATAGGATACTTGTAGAATTTATTCTATGAGTGTCCTGGCCAGGTAGGGGTCGCACAAAACAACCTCTTTATACGTTGAATCCAAGGGCCACTACAATTGGTTAAAAACCTCCTCTTTTAGTCTATGGGAATTTCAGGCCTCTTCTAGGTGACACATACCCGCTGCATTCGAGATCTCATTTATCCTCCCTCTTGTTTGCATTTGACATAAATTTGATTAGAGGTGTTCTCTTTGTGCGCTAGTTGGATTTGGGGATTGCAGTTACTTGATTCTATTTATGTTCTCTTGAGTTCAGGTCATTTTATGTTTGGCATGCCTGATATCACTACTAGTATCCAGTCACCTACTCCAGGTCCTAGTGTGGACCCTAGTGTTGGACTTGGGGGAACCACAACCCCTTAACTTGCTCATAGATTTGGGAGTGGTCATATTCCACCTTCTACTCCATTTGTGGGAGGATTTTCACTTCCTTCACTTGGTATTAACACCATTTTTTGTTCTCACAGGGGTGGTAGTGGATACATGAACATTTGGTATCCACCTTACATTCCTTTTTATGTCCCATCATCCACCACGTTATTTCCCTTGAATGCAGTTGTCATGATCAATCCTCCATATATCCTATAATTTGAACTCTTTACTGATTCTAGTTGTTTTAGACTAATATTATTGTTATGTAGGGTCCATTTTTTGTACACTCTCTCCAATACTTTGATTCATTTGTTCCCATGACAGGTATAATTTCAAACTGGCATATAGGATAGGATCAATTTTCACATGTATCATGCATCATCCTATGACCATGTCTCCTTAACTATAGGTACACACCAACTTTTTAATGTTACAAAACCTTCACACTGCTACTAGAAGTGACATTACGTAAGTGGTAGAGCCTTCCTACTCATGGGTTCCCTAGTTTGATTCCACTTTGCTAGTTGCTACCCATGCTTATATTCCTCCCTTAGGTTTGGGAGTTCATCATAGTCATGCCATGTCTTTGAGCATGAACCACATATTCTTTCTTAAACTTTATGATGGCCATCTCCCATAACAAATCCCATTTATGTCTAGTTGTAATTGCATTTTCATGCCTCCTCTTGTCATATTGAGCTTTCTATTGGATCCTTGTTTGAGTTATATGAGCCATATAACCTGAGATTGCCTCAATTCTATCAAACTAGAACCTTTCATGTATCGTTTGCAGCTTGATCACCCCATACTGGGAGGAGACATCCCCCCGAGTGTACCTATCCTGCATAGGCTTCCTTGTATTTAGTATAGGTATGTTCCACTGCTTGGAACTAGTTTTCTTTCCCACGACACTCATTTCCTTTCAGTTCTATAATATAAGCAATTTTATTCCTTTTCAAACTTTTCATTATGAGAAGACCAAAACAATAAAAAAACATAAAAATGCAGATGGGAAATGATATTAGTTTGGCAGTCGTTGTGTCGTTTCGCCTTCGAACAAAGAAAGGTATATTCGATCCATCGGTTGGGTTATTAGTATGACTTTAGGAGTTGTACTAGTTAATCTGAGTTTTATCCACTGACTGGTTATGCTTCCAGTTCCTATGGATCCTCTATCTATGCCTGTTGTAATCTCATGGATCACAGAAAGTTACCAATAATACACATGGAATCATATAGATATAACAGACGCAAGAGACAAGAACATAGATAAGGAAATAACAGATTATATTATAACATGAGGGTCTATACATACATAGAACTAAACCGAGTTCTCATCTGGCTCAACAACCTAATATATATAATTTACAAACAGTTACATATAACTACATGTCAGTTCATTCAACCGACACGACCTCATGCGGCTGACGTAATCTCTAATTAGTCGGCTAATCGACTATTCGGCTCACCGACTAGCTCCTCCAACATCTCCCCCCAGAACAAAATCTTTCTTCGTCTTGAAGAAATAGGGGAGGTATTTCAACAATGTACTGTCTAAGGTAGTTTTCTTCTGGTATTGTTTGTCTTCATGGACTGTGTAGTCTAATGGTGGGTCGTTTTTGCACACATATTTCCACAATCTCTTCTGCTGTAATAGCCAGTTGATGTTGAAATTTTGTCCAACTTTGTAGTACTTTTTGGATGTCAATAGTCAATGTTGTGATGCTTGACAGATTCAACATATTTTCTTGGATGGATAGGTATGCAATGATTTCCATGTCGGGTCCCATGAACTGAGCTTTTTCCTTTGTTGTGTCTAGTAGTATTTTCATCTATGGGAAAATTGTATCTAGTTTGTCGAGGATTGATAGTGCTTGTTGTACCCACTGGTGTGCTTGTCTCTCTAGTTTCTGAAGTTTGGATGTTTCCAATACAATTTTTTCATGTATTGTATTTGTTATTGTTTCTTCAATTCCTCTCTTTTCTAACACTTGAATTTGCTCACGATTCTTACGGGTCTGCTGAAATAATTATCTGTAATAGGTAGGCCAATCACTGAGTACTTCATCTGTGATGATAGATTATTCCAAGTGGTCTTGTAATACTTTGTGAGCTTCTGTGAATGTTGTATACTATTTCCTGAGTAGTCTAGATGTTTCCTCTATTTTATCTTCCTTTGTATTTTGTAGATGTGATTGTAGAGTTGACACCATACTTTCAAATAGATGATATGATTTTTCGAGCAGCTTGTCGATGTTGGCCTCTAGAGGTCCTAGTATTACTGTTTGGATCAAATTCATGCATTTTGTCAGAAACTTGATTTCCTATTTCTTAGTGTTATCGATCTGCTCTCGTTTAGTCTGGTTTCTTACTGCTGCTTCTGTGGTAATAGTTTCTAGGACTTGACCCAACTCTCCATCTCTACGTTTCTTTGTGTCGACTGCACTAGTCGATCCAAGTTGGATGATGTGGATCACTATCGGCCTTAGTTCTTTATGGTGTTCTTTCTTCTTTTTGTCTTTTCTTTTTCTTTTGTGTCTATGTTGGTTTGTCTGTTGTTGTGACTGTGATTTTGCAAGTGGTATATTTTCCTATGGTTGGTTTTCTAGCTGCTAATCTTCATTGGTCGGTGGAATTTTTGGTTGGGTTTCTTGGGTGGAAATTGTAGCTCGATGTGTGTCTAGGGTATTTCAAATAGGTGGTTTAGAGTTTGGTAAAGGTTATGGATTGGGAAGTGGTGGTGGAGATGGTGAATGGTTGGTGCAATTGGTGTAGTGGGGATATTGTCAGTCAATAGTGGGTCTTTGACTTCTGGTGGTGAATTAGCTAGATCATTAGAGAATAGGTTGTATATCACCTTGTTGATATCTTCGTGGTTATCTTCTTTTGCGTCTCTTGCTGGTTCATTGGCTGGTATGGGATTTGAGATATCTGATTGGGGTAAATGATGAAGTGCAGCTTGCGACAATTTGAGATGTCTTGTCGAGGTTCCTTAAGAATGTGGACTTGATAGTTCCCACAGATCTTGGTTTCTAGGGTATTTGGCCAATTTGCTGAGAGAGGAATTGGCATGGTAAACTAGATTCAATTAGTGGGTATTTGGTGGTAATTTTCCTAACAGAGGTGAGTAGTTCGGGTAACTTTTCAATGAATGCCTAGAAATCACCGTCATGGTCGACTCGTTCTTTCAATGTCTCCGGCATTGCGTTCTTATAGATGTCCACCAGGCTTATGGTGGGTATGTATGGGGAATCTTCTTATGTGATCTGGGTTGGAGATGGGGGTGGAGGTGTAGAAAACAGATCAACAATTTTCTCATTGACTGAAGTGGTTACAGTTTTTACCTATTTCAGTCTCCTTTACTTTTCTCCTGCGTCAACGAATCGCTTGAATTGTGTTTCAACCGAAATTTTGTTTGTTATTGCATCTTCTATGATGTTGACGGTAGTATCCACTAGTTCTTCTTCATATTCTGACTTCGATAGGATAAGCTTACGCTTCCCCTTCCTTTTTTCCTAAATTTTCTTCCTTTTCCTTAAGGTTGCTATTTCCTTTGCTATTTTCCTTAAGTTTTCCTTTGTCATAGCGTATTTTGGATTATCTGATTCGCTATATTCTTCTATCTGCTCTTATCATTCTTCTTGTCGGTGAGCCAGGATGATACTTTTTTCTGCTGGTCTAGCTATCTGATGTTTAGTCGGTGTGCTTCCCATTTGGATAGGTTGTGGGACAATTGTCAGTTGAAGTCTATTGGTGTCCTCTATCAGTATATCTTCTAACATGAAGGCACTGATATGTAAGTGGAGTTCGTAGTGCTCCTATTTTTCTGGGTCTATCAATTGTTCTTCGATTGGTTGATTTATTTCTTTGGCCTTTGCTAGTATTTATAGCTTTGTATCAAATTGTCGAGCTAGCTCTTGGAAAATCTCTTCGACTGTTGGGTAATAGTCGAGAGGTTTCGCTGCTACTTTTTCCCCCTGCTATGTGGTCGAGCTAGAGTTGAATATGTGTTGTTTTTGGTAGACTTCTTTGGAGGTTTTGAGGAACCCTCCATCTAGTTGTATGGATTTTTTGGTTTTGGAACCAGTTTTCTAGCATTACCTTTCTATTTTCCAATTATTTCAGCATTCCATTCTGTGAAAATGGTTTGAACCTCCACATGTAGTACTTGTGTGATTTTTGGAACTACTTGTCACCGACTAGACACAAGTTGTACATTGTTATCCAGATTATCAGTGATGGGAACCTTATAATCCCGGCTGACTCTTGACATTTCTCACATATAATATTGAGCATGTCAGCAACATATTGAGCCCAACGATAAACTTTCCCTATGCATGCTATTGTGTCGACTACTTCCAGAATGTCTAGATTCAAATCACTCACTCAACCTGTAGGAGTGAGTCCTGTTGCTATGATTTTGGCCATGATTTGTAGCGTTCGGGCTTGTATTTGATTGATCATTATCCCTTTCGAGTTCTTCCCTGTTGGTGTTCCAGTTAGTCATTCTACCAGTCCTTCTTTTATACCAATAGGGACAGGGTCGCCCCAATTTAAGAGATTGATAAGTTTGTATATAACTTCACCAGAAATTTCTACTAGTTTGTCGAAGTAAAATTTTCCATTGTGATATTGACTAATGATAAATTTCACTACTGTTTCTTTTGTTCCTCCAAAAATTTCCAAGAACAGTGTTTTCATGTAACTCATGATGGTACTGTGGCTTATCTTCTCCGCTTCTTGTGTCATTTTCTTGTCCACATAGGCCCATTCTTTGATTTATACCTAGGTTTTTTCCCATGAGGTTTCTTGTACCTTGGAATTTTTTATGTTTCTTAATATTCTCATGAGTGGTGTTTTGGTGGATTGTAGTTCTTTTGTTTTTGCAGCTACGGCTCTGGTTTGCTTTGGGGCCATTTTGTCGATCTCTTGGTCAGATTTTCTTAAAGGGTTTTTGTTCTCAAATTCCTGAATACTTGGTTGCTTTATCTTTTCAAAATATGTTAAATGATCTTTTTCTGGCATGGTATTTATAGGTGGAGCGGGTGACGATTCTATCGATGGATGTATTAATGGCAGAAATGATGGTTCAGCACAGTCTATCAAGTTTGCATTAAATATGATTTGATTTTGGTGCTCCTTTGACTGTACTCATGAAGGCATGATTTGACCTTCGGAGTCATCGGTCAATGTCGATCATGCGAGTAGTCGATGGGGTTGATGTCCATTGTCGAAGTGCACTTTAGTAAATCTTCCAAAGTTTCATGTCATTTTGGTTTATGGGTGTTGGATCTGTTTGTTTTTTTTGGGATTTTTATATTTTTATAGGTTTTCTTTTCTGACAGTTATGGTCGTTATATATGTATATATATATATATATATATATATATATATATATAT